>JARHVA010005018.1:1265000-1351626 GCA_037957365.1 Torreya grandis
TTGAAAGCATTGAAGAAGTGAAGGCACTAATTTATTCCAAAAGAGTTTATGTTATACATAGACCATTAGGTGCTACAATTAATCAATAGATAAGGGAAATTAAATCAATGACACATTAAGTGCATTAAATTATTTTAGAGATACACATTTTATTGAGGCATAAAAGTGGTAAATAAAATATTATTACTAATGCACTAATGATAATATCACTAGTTTTGAAAGAGATGTGAGTATAGCTTATGGGATTTGACTCCATGAAGGAACTATATGTAGAGTATATAAATTTATATCACACAAGGAGATCATTCATAGAGCCAACAAGTTTTGATATACACCATGGTTGGATTACCACATACAAGAGGGGATTTTATTCAAGGGAGCACAATTATACATATCTAGAGGGTAAATACATGAAAATTTGATGATAGAGAAGCATAGAAAAGAATCATCATGTCATTTTGGGTGTGATAAAACATTGGAATAATTATATGAAAGTTAATACTAGCCAAAGATTGACACAAGTGTGTGTGAACATGTGAAAATTTTTAGAAAATTTCAATTGGAAAAGAGAATAAGTTAGAATATGGGGTTGTATCAACCATAACCTATTCCAAAGAATCCATGGGATGAAATCAAAAACTTTTTTTTTCTAGGAGTATCTGTAATGCAAAGATGAAATGATTCCATATTTTTGTGGTGGATAGGTTATAAAATATGGCACATTATATTTCATGTAGTAAGATAAGTGATGAAAAAATGTAACCAATTTTTATTCCACATGATAGTGAGGCTACATTTTTTTCGCACAACATAGTTTCTAACAAATATATAATTTTTTTAGGCCATTGTTGGTGTACATTATGAATAAATTTAGGAACAAGTCTAAATTTAAGATATGACTATCATTCGTAAACAAACACAAAAATTGAGCTGGTGAATCAAATCCTATGAAATTTACTTAGATGCTTAGTTAGATACAAGCCCAAACAATGGGACATGGTGTTGGTGTAAGCAAATTCACATACAATAATTCAATGAATAGGAGAATTGGAAAAACATTTTTCTAAATGGTGAACAAAAGTATCCCTAAGGAGCTATAGAGTTGACAAACATTAAGGAAGTTGTATGAAAGAAGCACAGAGGTAGAATACTATGAATAATATATGGGTGAGTTACACCAAGTGGTGAAAAAGAGGCTAGATAAAATAAATCTACAATATAAGGAGTGCATAGATGAGATGCATATAAATAAGGAGTTCTAAGTAGGAGACCTAGTGTTGGAATATTTATAAAAAGAATGGTCTCTGAGTGGGAAATATAACAAGTTCAATATGTAAAAGATAATACCATGTAAGGTTTTAAGAAAATTCCATACTAATGCATATGAGATTGAATTTCCATAGGGATTAGATATTTCACCCATTTTTAATGTGGTAGACTTGTATGACTTCCATGAGAGGAAATCAAATGGGTAAATAGATTGAATAAAGGTGGAAGTACCAGACTAAAATGTATAAATATTGGAGAAGGCTAAGGAATATATAAAGGCCATATTATACTCTAAATAAATGAATAAGATGGGTGGAAAGGAGTATAACTAGTACCTATTAAAGTGGAAAAATCACATAGCATTTAACGTCACATGGTTGGACTTCATAGAGATTGATTACTATACCGAGACTCTTGAATATTGTGACTTATGATCTAGAGCTCATATTTTAGTTACTCGAGGTGTATGAAGTGGGATCCCAAGTGAAAATAATATTTCACCACCAAATACTTAACTCTAGTTTTTAAATGGAGAGCATGAACATGAAAATATTTTAAATAGTGTAGGTGCATAGAAGTAAGGATTTTTATGCAAGGATATTAAACATGAAGACTTAGGAATGTGCACAAAATGTGTATGGATATTTGGTGTACACACAAGGAACACAACCAATGCAAAGTAACTCTCAAAAAATATGGGTGCATAGATCAATAAGGCATAGATCAATTTTCATTCATGTCAATATATTTAGACTATGAGGGACATGAAATTATGAAAAACCCATCTAGATCCTAGTCAAAATCATCAAGGATAAATGAGCATAAAAGGTGGAAGATAGGAAGGGTAGCAATAATCACCTTCATATCTACTTTAATAGTTAGTTGATATTTATATAACATGGAATTGTAGGAGCCTATGATTATATACTTGAATAATTGAGTTTTAAAACTCATGAGCAACAAATTTAGTAATACATTAACTAAAATTTGTTAGCATTTGCATGAAAAAGATGTCAGGTACTTCAGGATATGCATCAGTTAGCGATAGTTTTACATGGGTGACTTTTCATTTAAGCACCTAGATTAAATTATAAAGGACACATTGGGATCACTTTGAGAGCTTATCTTATAACTCTTGGAGAATGTTTTGTTGGTTTATGTAAATAAGGAGACTAAGCTTGAGAGAGAGGAAGGCATATAGCATTAAGCATTGTATGTACATTATATATGCACTCATGACCTAAAAAAACCATAGATTATGATTGGGTGAGAATTACATGGTCCATTATAATATTAATACAATAAAACTTATTTTCAATATTTGTAAAATTGTGTAAATTAGGATCTAGGGTGTAATACATCCATTCACTAGGATCCCTAACTGTGATTGTGTCAAATTATTTAATTAGGATATTCATAATGTCAAGGGGTTGATAGAGATAATTAGTTATGAGGTTGTTGACTATGTCTACTTATGTGATCCTATGAACTATTTTAAAACAAACTTATTTATAGACAAGTGTAGATCTGATGATGTAGAGGCTATGGTGGGATAGCTTTAGGATTATTTGTATTAGGTTGAGGCACTAGGGGAACACCTATGGATCCACCTCTAAGAGATGGCATAGTGGATGATATTTTGGTTGAGTTGATAATTAGGCCTTTTAAATTATCTTATATTGGTGATAGCCATTCTCTATTACCTCATAAAAGGTGATTGGATGTATGAATTTTATATGGGTCTTGTGATCTATTTTTTGGACTATATATCAAACATTTTAAATTTGTGATATGTTTGTTTGTGTATGTTTGTATGTGTTTTGAGTTTTGATTTGCATTTATATGTTTTTTATTAATGATAAAGGTGGGTTTTTACTCGGTCTCATCCTAGTTACATTAAACAAGCCTGAATCCAAGAGAAATTAACAACCATAAACAACTAATAGGAAAATAATAAAACATTTATTTATACATAGCAAAGAAACAACCAAACCACACCAAAAAAACAAAAACTAGATTTTATAGATTACATATCTAGTTATTTCAGCACAAGGTTCCATTCTTTACCCAAATTGTTGAGGACCTTTTCAATGTCCTCCACCTCAAAATTATCTAGCTTTGTAGTTTTTCTTTTACCTAGCTCATTGATTCTCTTACTTATGCAGGCTCCACTTTGCTGCTCCTTAACTAATTTAATGATTTACTTAAGAAAATTTATGTTAGACACAAAATTTATTATGGTGAACTTGCTCATTTGAACCAATTTTTGAATGATGCCTTGCATTAGATTTTTCTCAGCTTCCAAATTCTCAACTCTAACTTTCAACTTTTGAAACTTTGAAACCACATCTTCCCCCTCATCAAAAACACTATGTGTAGGAGCACTAGTACTACCACCAAAATAAATTTTCATATTATTATCTTTAAAAATCCATGACATCAAATTATTGTGGAGCTCAATTTCTATAGCCATATATTTGAGTCTTTCCTGGATAGTAACATTATTACCACTCTAATCCCTATCTTTTCTCTTATAATCCCCTTAAGACTCATCACACAAAACATCTTTCTACATCTCAACCTTTGAATCACTAGTTTATTTATCACTTCATCCTGACTATTATCTAACACCTCATTCTCATCCTCTTCCTCCATAGTTTCATCTTCCAATTCTTGCTCCTCAGAATTAGACACAATGAAGGAACACAATTTATATACAAGGGATTTGGAAGGGGTAGAAATAGGGGACTTTCCATGAATTTTAATGGTAATGGATTTTTGAGAAAGAACCTCCCCATTCCCCTTAGCTATGGTTTTCCCTTTCCCAGAAGACTCCATCAATTTAATAGCTACTGATGGCCCAACCCTAATGGACTTAGCATGGTTATATAAGAGGTAAATTAGGGATTGGAAGTAGGGTAAGGGATATTTACCCAACTTAATTTGAATAATGGAATTTTCAAATGAGATCAATAAATAAAATGATAAATTAATAGGAAATTTGTGCCTAAATTTTTTTAACATGGCAAAATGAAAATAAAAAACATCTCCATACCTTCCATCAAATATAACATACCTCATGATTTGCTTAGCCACCTCATGGTAAATCCAAGGCATAGACTCTCAAAGAAAACCCCCTTGGCAATGAATCAATTCCTCTCCAGGCTTGAGGAATTTCTCCATTTCTTCATTTTTATCATGTCTATTCTTATAATATTTGCATTTTTATGTTCATTCATGTGTATGTGTATGTATTTATGATATCTGTGGCTTGAATTCAATTTTAAAACTATTTAAAAAAAAGATATGTGATGTGAATGTAATAAAATAACAAGTAATTATAGCACGTAAAATAACATGTAATACAAATCAAGTGTGACATGTAAAATGAATGTGACAAGAACATCCTTAACTGACAACAAATGATGCATACGATTAAGCTCATATTAATTAGTACTATCCAATGTTATGTGTTAGGACAAAGTAGACAATGTGCATAGGCATGGGCACTTTACTCTTAATAAAAGGCATAGATGTTTCTAATTAATCATCATATACTAAATCCACATCTCCAATACATTGAAATGTTTTGGTGATATCAAAACTTGTGGGAGATGGAATTCTAGTTATTGGTTCCTTAGGTTATTTTGTTTCTCAGATTATATATAATAGGTGATAGATATTTCCTTTGGAATCCACTTAAGTTTATTTTGAGATGTAACAATATCTTCCATGGGATGTTTTAATACTTTATTTTTAATTTTTATATCTCATGAAATTAAAAAATTTAGCACCTTAAAAATCAAAAGGTGCATGATCATAAGTACTATCAAGTGTTACATTCATTGATTTTATCTAAAGATCACCTAATATAGCATTATACATAAATAAATTTTATGCATCTTGAAATTTATTAATACATGTTTGGGGACCAATAGATATAGGCAATTGAATGTACCCATTATTACATGTTAAAATAAGGATCACTTAGTTAGGTGTTCAATATCAAATTGAAGTTAAGGAAGGGAATGCTATAGATATTTATTAGAGTAGTATAATTAAGCTTATTTAGGGCTTGATTAAGACTAATCTTGTGTGCACATGTTTTTAGTGCCAAGTGGTCCATATTGGCTCCTCAATGGGGGGAAATGGACTCACCACTCAGTCCTTAGTGGAAGACAATGGTCTCACCACTCACCTAGTGGGAGGTCCACTTGATTATCCTCCACTCACCTCTTAATACTATTTATTGACACTCTTAGAGTGTATTTGCATGGAAAGGAGGTGAGGAGATTGTAATCTGTTTCATGATTAATAGATAGTTCATATCTTTGTGTGAAATGTATTAACATCATGGTTGTGGTAATGCACTCTTGGAGAGACCCTAGGTGAGTGAATTGAGCACTCTGACATGGTATTAGAGAAACTCCAAGTAGTCATTACTTAGCCCCTTAGCATATCCATTCTTAGTTTGGAAGCTTTGTATCCTCTGTCTCTTGCTTCTATGTATCTATGTTTGTGATATGGCCATATGATAGCAGTGTTTCCTTATCGTAATCATGTCATAAATATTTTTAGAGGTGACTCATCACTTGAGGGAGATTTCTTTACATTGGCATTCTTATTTTAATGCACATCTCCTCTAATTTCATCTTAGTTTGCATTATCATTCATTGTATCCATTTGAATATGTATCTTGATATAGATTGATATTACACTCAGACACTAGATTATATCATTATTGGTCATGTGGATAGGGTGACACATTGTCTTTACATGAAAGACAATACTTTATTAGATTTGTCATCTTTCTACAAACCACCACTATTTCAAACCCTACCAAATTGGTCAAAATATGGTTATCAATTATGCATGTTATTCAATGTATGGATCTACATGCAACTGACATCCCTAGCAAATCATGGCTTTATTGACTTAGCCTCCCACAACTTAAAGGACAACACCACCTATTTTTCTAGGTGAGAGGTTAGTATTGGTGATTGTATATTTTGAAATCTGTGAAGAATGGAATTGTGGCCACCAGAGAAGGACTATCAAGAGTAGGCTCACCATCTCAACTTTGACATTATGTTATCTCTAACAACCCTGTCACTCTTGATGTGATATATTAGGACATGTGACCTCAAAATCTAAGCTTGGTGATATCCCATGGCATCAAAACTCCAACACATTTTGATTGAATCTATAATGATTAGGTATGCTTTATTGGATGTGGCTATTGATTTTGTAGACTTTGGTTCCTTGTTTACATCAACCTCCTTTTATACCATACTAAGGTTCCCTCTTCATCTAGTCTACCACTAACATCATTGTGCATAGTGGTAATGTGATTGGTCACCTCCAACCCCTACTCATTTCCTTTTTTATACTCCTATCATGTTCAATACATAATGAACTCACCAAAACTAAGGTTTTTTGGGTTGAAATTTCTTTTAAAAGGCTATTATTATCAATTTGTTTGATATTGTAAATTTGTTTGAAAAGATGTGGTTAAAGTTTTTTTTTAAAATAATTCCTTACCAAAGTTATTACTTAGTGGAAGGCCCCTTTGTGTTTTTGATAGGGTTGTTATAAAAGGAGTGGGAGACATCACAAAGGTGGAGATCATCTTTACAAGTTGGATCGCTTATTGAAGGCAATTATAAAAATGGAAATTGTTTTAGGCTATTTTGCTTGTGGTGGACATCATTTAATAGGGAGTATTTTTTTAATGTGGTGAAAAGCATTGTTAGTGGGTAGGGCCTGTAGTCTTCTTATGTAGTGGCTTACATAAGTGAAGGCTTTTGACCTAGTGGGGTCACTTTTGTTTTCCCAAGTAATGGGGGCACATATTTTTTTGTAAAAATAATATGTTGTAAAGGATATTTAATTGATTACTTGGTTACTCTATTTTTTTATCTTGATTGTCAAAGATTGGAGGGTGAGGCCTAATCTAGTAGGAGGCCAGACCCCCTCATAAGCAAACAAACTTATTTTTATCCTTATTATTCCAAATTGTAAGGCTTTCACCCTCTCTTTTGCACTATTTTGGATGAATTTCCATCCTTGACCAACATCCTCTTTACACATGTTTTGTATTATTTGTACCCACTTGTGCCATTTTTTATCTCATTTATGAATGCATTTTTGGTGGTAACCAATGTCCAGATGCTCTAGCTTATTACTCCTCTTGCCTTTTGATGCTCCTAGTGTTTGATCTTGCTTCTTGGTAGTTATGTTTTGGAGCATTTTTTAGTGGTTACATTCTTTCCCAAATTGAAAATATTTGTTCTTTAAGAGATATTTGGTTGCATTTAGTGTCAGTTTGTTCCTTTTTTGGTGGTTTAATTTATTGTAGTTGCATTGCATTCTAAAGTGCCATGGGGTTTTGTTGATTAGCCTTATTTACCTTCATGCATTTGTGTGATCTATTCTGAGCACCTTTTTCACTTATGTAGTTTCATGACTATCCCATTACCACTAGGAACATCCTCTTGATAAATTTTATTTTCATATGTTTATATTTTATTTTGTGGAGTTTGTTCTCCTTCAGAAGAGTAGTTATTCTAGTGTAGCCTAGTGTTAACATTTTAGTGTTTTCAGTGTAATAATATGAGACCACATTATATGTTATGGATGCATTTTTGGTAGAGTTTGGTGTCCTATATATTGTCTCCTCAAGTCCCCTTTCTTATCTCCTTGCCTTATTCCATGGATACACTTGTATCATCACGTAGGCTTGAGATACATAAGCTTATAATTATCAACATTGATCAACCTAGCTCATATATAGATGCTACCTTGCATTTTACTATTATGGACTTTGTTTCCACTCCTATGTAGGCATCTTCATCCACCATTTCTATTCATTTGGGGTGGATCTCTGATTAATTATTGGTGAAATTGGAATCACTCTTGGTGAGGAATCTACTAACATAGTTCCTCTATTCTTCGGCTTCATTGCCTACATCTACTAATTTTTATGATCCTTTATTGTTTTGAGCTCCTTGTTTATCAATTGTGTGTTTTTTTGTGCACTTAACACCTTTTTGAGTAATTTTTAGATTCCTCCTTATACATGGGTATCTTATTCAAACACTTTTTTTGTTGGAACCCATATAAATATTGTTATGTCTCAATGGAATTCTTGGTGACATTTTGTGTAGTGACACTAGTGTGGCATCCCCACTAGTATTTATTTTCACTTTTTTCTATTTTTATTCCACCTATTTCATGACTTTCATTTCCATCTTCTCCTAGTTTAGCATTGAGGGAGGGTGTTTCAGGTAATGCTTCCTCAAGTTCATCATTTTACCTAGTATTTTAAAGCATAGTATTTGTTTTTAGTGACCCTTGTATTCAACACCATTCTTACTTTGACTTAGCAGTTACAATGACTCGATGTCCATGTAATCTAGTAAGATGGTTTAGCATCCATAGGGACATTTTAATTCATATTTAATCCTATTTATGCATGAGTACCTTATCAGGCCTTGTAGCTGGGACCCATTTATGTTTTTTATTCACTCCCTAATCTTTGATTGAGGGAGGGTGTTAGAATAGTCTAATTAAAATCAATTAGGGCTTGATTAAGACTAGTCTTTTTTACACATGTTTTTAGTGATTAGTGGGCCACACTAGCTACTCAATGGGGGACAATGGCCTCACCACCCGGTCATGAGTGGGAGATAATGAATCACCATTCACCTAGTAGTAGGTCCACTTGATTGTCCTCCAGTCACCTATTACTCATATTTATTGACACTCTTGGAGTGTATTTTCATGATAAGGAGGTATGGACATTGCAATATATATTTTTTGATTAATAGATAGTTCATATCTTTGTGTGCAATGTAGTAGCATCATGGTTGTGTTAATGTGCTCCTAGAGAGACCCTGGGTGAGTGCATTGATCACTCTGACAATATTGAATAGATATTTATCATAATTCATAATCCCTTCTCATTTTTTTCCATTTATGTAAACATTAAAGACCAAATATTCCATATGTAAAAGATAAGTCTTTTTAAAATCATCAAGAATCACTATTGGATCATCATTTTTATTAGATAAGTCTCTCTTAGGCAATTATAGCTTTGAAAGATCCTTCTTAGGAGATGGATTATCACATGGATTAGATTACTCCATAATAGGAGGTGTTATTATATCAAGTGTTTGTGTAGTATGCATGTTAAGTTGAATATCGCCACTATAAATAAGGTGATGAATTTTATCCTTTAAATCAAGGCACCCATTTGTTAAATATCCATGAGTTCTATGATAAGCACAATAATACTTTAAAATTAATTTTTGTGGTAGATGATATGTGTGAAAATATCTATTAGGAGGTGTATCAAGTAATTTTTAATCAATAAAAAATTTAATATTTCAATTGGACTATATTTTAGCTTGGTAATTTGTTGTGATCTAATATGGGAAGCATTAGACACTTTTAGGTGTCACCCTCTTCATAGCCAATGGTAAATTTTTTTAATTAGTCATGGATTTTGGAATTAGGAGAACAAAAATTAAGTATTCAAAACCTCAAAATTATGCATATTAGGTTATACAAGCTCACATTCTACTAACATGGCCTTAACTCAAAGGTGACCAAAAGATCAAAAAACATGAAAGAGAAATCTTTCATGAAATGGAAGTAAGAGGCTCCTATTAAAGTTGTATTTTCTCTTTATATTTTTTTTGTTGATAAGTCAATAAAATATACCAACCTTGAATTTAAGAATGTATTGACACATAGGATTAGATTATCCTTGTTGTAAATATGGAATGCACTCAAATGTAACAAGGGGTCCCATGTTGGAAAAAAATTATCACAAAAACACTTCTTCCAATCTAATAAATAAATTTATGGAGCCACTAGGTAAGTTTTGAAACCATTCTAAGGATGATTGATTAATCTCATAGGAATTAATTTAAGAAATATTATATCATATGTATTATATTTCCAAAGAGAACTAGAAAAATACCTAAGATGTACATATGGATTTCTAAACCCATCAAACAGTGTAAATATTGGTATAATAATATCATGAGGGAGATTAACATTAAAAATCACACATACTATAGGTTGTCCATGTGCAACATTCAAATCGGTCCTAGAATTAGATGCAATACACTCAACAGATAAATCTTGTACTCAATTTGGTAATTATATAATTGCATTCATCATAAACATAAGCTTGTGGGTAGGCACTAAAGAGGTTTGTGTAGGCTTGGTCAAGGGATGAATATTCTCATGGTAACAAGCTTAGGGATACTAATAGGATTGTAAATGGTAGGGAAAGACACATAATGGTCATAAAGACTATAAGAGGAATAATCACAATCACAAATCTTATAAGGTTTGTCATCTATATGAGAATCATGTACATATGTAATTCATTTAGCATGTTTTTAATTTTAATAGTAAAATAAGGGTTTTGCAATAGATGTGTTTTTTTAAATTACAAAATATTATCATTAAGCACTTCTTTATATGTAAAATAAGAATTTGAATCATTCAATTCACTCATATTTTCATTCATATAAACCATGAATCATGTTATTAAAGGGAAAAAACTATGAGAAAACAAGAGGAACAAACCCTAAGGATGAAATACAGAAGTAAATCCCTAAACATTAAAATTGAAAAAAATGAAAACAATAATCCCTTGGGTTAAGATGTTGGAATTATAATCACTGAGAGGGGGTAAATTAGTGTCATAAAAAAATTCATTCAATTACACTTAAGCATACATGAATCATTCATACAACATGAACATCTAGCAAAGCATATACAACCATACAAGATCATAAAATAAGATAACATAATACATATGTGGGAAAACCTTAAGAGGAAGAAAACCCACTAATATATACAAATGGATTATAGTATTCTAATACAAAAACCAATCTTTAGTGAAGCACCAAATCCACATGGAGCACCAACCCTAACTAGTCAAGCACCCACTCAACTTGGCTTTAGCAAGCACCAAATTGCAAGGAGGTACCAACCCCCTAGATGACTCAACACTAACTCAGCCACCTAGAACTTTTGATCACCTTCATAAAACCTTGTTTCTAAAACAATATACATTGATCACCTTCTTTATCTCTTCTCACTATTATATCCCTCTCAAACTACCTTCTGGGCTTCTTCGCTCAACTAGGTCTCTTCAAGATAGATTAGGTCATATGAGCTTGCTATTAATTTATATTACCCCTATTATATCTTCATGATATTTTTATACAACCCTTTATTTTTATAAAATACCTCCTTATACTCAACACTATGTTGTTTCATTCATATTCTCTCTATATTCACAAATAGGCCTAAAACTACCTTGTATATATGTCATTCCTTATTCATTTTCCACTTGGTCAGCTACTCATCCATACCTCTTAGTTAGAATATGTAATATGTCTTAAGACATATCATAAACATGATTCAAATTAATATTGAATCCCTTTTGGTATATCATAACTCTATTAGACCTCATTCACTTTTAGGTCTCATGGAGACCTAATTCCATTAGGTCTACTTTAGGACACGTTACACTTTGCCTTCCTTAGAAAGATTTAAAACTCAACACATGAAAATAACATATAATGTAACAATAAAATATACCCCCAATAATGTATTATAGGCTCAACAAAACATTTTACAACAAATCAAAACTTGAAACCCCTCATTCGTACTCAATCCTATTAGGCCTATGTATACCAAAAATTTGCCTTTCAATACTAACGATGAAACTCAATTAAGCCACTCAAACATGATCAACCAAGAAAATAGATATATTTTATATGATCTTAAGTTCATCGCCATTTTTTTAAAACGCTTCAAATCAGGGCAAAAAGGCTTAAACTCATCTCTTCAATATGCTCACTTAGAATTGCCAGGACTATCAAAAGCTAATCATGAATATAATTGACATACAACACCTAAAATGACACTTTAAATGATTATAAATACATTAAAAATATTTTATAACATATTAATAACAACCTTGATCATAAAAACTATAAGCTCTAATATCAAACATTGGTCTTGTAGACCAATCTTCTGACCTTATCTCACATAGTCTTGCATGAACTAGACAAGCCATTTTGACTTCAATTTTTAAACTTCTTACTCTAATTTAAAAGCTTGAAAAAATAATTAAAAAGAATTTAAAATCACAAAAAATAACACCATATGCATTATATACTTCAAATGAGGGTAGATAGCCTCAAAAATGACTCTACAACTACTCACTTAGAACTACCAGTTTTCCTCAAAGACTAATCATGGTGACTCAAACCTCCAACACCTTTATATACATCTTCAATGACTTATGATGCATGTAGATGATCATATAAGATAATTATACCATTATTAGATATAATTATAATATGTTCAAATGAAAAATATTAGTCTTGCAGACCAATCTCATGCCTTATATCTCATTGTCTCATCTGAACCAAACAGGTCAAATTGTGAGCAATTTTTTCACTATATTCACTAACCTAAAAAAATTATACCAAAAATTAACATGTATTAAAAGTCTTTAACAACATATATATGAACTTTTTTTCATCATATTATCATGAAAACACATTCCTAATCATCTTATCATTGTTGCCTGGGTTTTTCATTATTTACACCATTAGGCCTCTTAGTGATTGTCTAACTTGTATGATTGGTTTAGAAAAATTGAGGACTATAAAATATCTATAAACCTTCATGGACATAAAAAGTGAGTCTATACCTTTTTCCTCTATCCATTTTATTACTATGTCCAATATAACTTTTAATAGCTACAATAACTTCTTTAGGAATAAGCTTGTAACTCAACATTTTCTCTCTCCTCTCTCAAACCAATACCACTTTGAGGTACCTAGGAGAGTCTAATACAAGCTAAAATAGATTACCTAAGCATATAAATCTGTTCTAGATGCTTTTGATCAACATATTCAACATCAAGTCTTTAGTAGGGTTCTAAGAGGGTTTAAACCTATTTCCATTCTTACCAATCACTCATAAATCATAGCCCCTCAATCTAAAAACTAATGCATATAATTTTGAGCTAGGACCCTTCCCCATCTACCATTCAAAGGTTTGATGATCTAATGACCATAATAAAATCCTTATTTGGTTAAGAACCCTTTATTCTTAGCACTCAAGAGACATCCAAACAATTTTTCATGATTTATCCTACATATTATGACCTCAAACTACATGAACATACTTTAAACAACTTGAATCAACTTTTTTAATGCTCATCTACTCACACTTTCCTTGAAAACTGATCTTGATACCCCATTAGGCCATACTTTCTCTCTACATCATGGTCTTCATACTACATTAGACCTAGAAACATACCTTCATACCATTATCAATACACTATACACTTCATACACATTCTCAAGCAACCTGATATAACCTCTCATGCCTATGTGCATCCATCTTACCAAGTCACCATACTTATACCTTCTCACAAGGACTTTACATGCCATGACTAGGCTTATTAAGCACTTGAAACTTGAAAATTGGCCTTGAAACATATATGAAAGTATCTATACTGTACTTATATGATCACAAAGTTGGAAAAAACCTTTCACAATCTTATGCTCACTTACTTCACCAAACTTCACTATGTGCACCTTCTCACAAGGTCTAGACTAGGCTTTTCAAGACACCTTCTACTTAAGAACTAGTAATCAAACATGATTACCTCAATAATATCAAATAAGAACACTCTTTAGACAAAAATATCACACCACTGCAATAATATCTATGTGATCAATATTGTCTCATGACTTCATGTAGACCTAGAGCCTCAAAACCATGCTTCAATGCTTACTTGACCTTCATACCTCTTTGTGATAATCAGGACTCACAAGATGCAACAACAACCTCAATGACATCAATGAAAACTACAAACTCACCTTATCACATACCTCAATGATCACTCACTATTAACCTTCAAAAGATGCACCTTTTTGACATTAATGATAACAACATGCCAACAAACTCCCCCTATATCATTGATGGAGAAACATTTTTCAATTTGATCACTCACATCTCCCCTAATTTGGTAAATTTCCCTTATTTAACTTTCTCCCCCTTTTACATTAATGACAAAGGGTCATACACACTACAAATTTTGGAACCAATAATTTTCCCTCTTTGGCAACTACTCTCAAAAACTACAAAAGAACTTAGAGTTACCAAGATCCTCTTTAAACCAAGCATAGTCTTTAAATGAACTCTAAACCTCAATATTACTTACCCAACTACCATAATCTTGATATCAACTAAAGAAAAAGTAACTCCCCCTTTATCTTCACAACTTGAGCTCACCAAATGAATCAATAGAATTCTCAAACCATCTACACCACAAGTCATTGTCAACTACCAACTACTAAAAACATAGAACAACTTTGCCTACCTCTTCTATGTTTGTTAATAAACTAAACTTGGAGATTATGAATAACCTAAATAGCTCCCCTTAAAACCAAACATCCACCATGCTTATACTAACTAAAGAGTGTCTCCATGAAGCCTAATGGATTCACCCCTTTCCATGGGGCACTAAAATAACATAAACCCAAGAGATTCCCAAATTTCCATGCTCTCACAATACTTAATATCCTTCAAGATCATTTTAGGCTTGATTGACACCTTAGGATTGACCTCTCCATCAACCATTTGATCAAAAATATGAGCTAATAATAGACATTCCTGACTTGATTTCACATTTTAAGTATTCTTTACCATAGCAAATAGTCCACTTGGACTTGTAGACTGGTCATGACTCACCTTTACTATATTTGGTTTCCACAAATTCATTTGCCTTCTCTCTTGCACTCTATGGGATTCAAACCTCTTATTTTGACATGATGACCTTCTAAATATATTAAGAAAAAATCTTGAAATGTGTCCCAAATTATGAAAACTATATCAAACAATCACATTCATTTATTATGACTGATGATTCCTTTTGTAATCCCATGCATATTCATTTTTAGAGGGTTTTCTACACTCTCTTTCTCTATGACCAAATTGATTACATTAAAAATATTAAACATTGAAATAATTAGCATACCTCATAGCATTAGGTTGTGTGATCGGTATCTTCATTTTGACTTCATTGTCTTCATTATCCTTCTCCTTGATTTGAGATGCCTCTTTTTGGTCTTCTTTAAAACCAAAATCTATCTTATCACTTACAAACTTTTGACTATTCAATATATTATCTAGAGCATTGTTTCTATTTTAAAACATCATAAAGGTCTTCAACTTCATAAATGTTTTATCCAATTTTGACTTTAAGGACTTTATTTTTGATTCATACCTAGTGCATTCTTCTTCCTTAGCCTTTAGGCTAGTAGTGACTATTTCCATCTAAGTTTCAACATGATTGATGATCTCATTATGCTCCTTGGATGTGTTACTCAGTCTCACTTAAAAAAAACCAATCTACTCTTCATAGTCCTTAACTAATGATCTTAGTTTGTGATTCTTCCTTCTTTAGAACTTCAACTCCTCTAGATCACTCACCAATTCTACCTCAAGATTTACTTCAGCCTCTTTTTCATTTGATTCTTCATCATCCATAAGGCAATTCCCTTTTGATCAATCCTCATTATTTATTTATATAGCCATGAATAAGGTTTAATTATTATCATGTTCATGTTCATTACTATCATCATCACTATCAGATATACGTGTGTCACTTACATCAAATGAGTTATTATCTTATTTGGTATAGAAAATTCTCTTATTTTTGAATGACCCTTTCCTACCTTCATACTTAAATATTTCTTGCATTTGTTAGGATTATATACCTTATTATCATCACCATGATGTTCATCATGTTCTTCATCATGTTTATTCTTATCCTTTTTATGACACTTACATGCAAAGTGACCAATCTTACCATAGTTGAAACATTTGAAAGGCAATTTACCTTTATCTTACCAGATCCAAACCTCAATTTCCTAGCAAACATGGTTATCAGTTCATCATCATTAATATCTGAACATACCTCATCCTTGACCTTGGATTTTGACTTATTTTTAGATTTGAATGTTTCTTATTTTTTGGGAGGTCTTCCTTAATTTGTTCTCATCTCATAGGTAGTCAAGATGCTATGAATCCCATCCATCTCCATCTTGTCCAAATCTTACATCTCTTCCACTGCAAACACCTTATAATCAAACTTAGAATTTAGTGATCTCAATACCTTTTCAACAATTTTAGACTCTTCCACTTCTCCTAATACTCTAATGGAATTCACCACTTCATCAACCCTTAACATGTAAGATTCAATGCTCTCATATTCCTTCATACTTAGACTTTCAAAATACCTTTTATGAATCTATAATTTAGCCATGTTCAACTTGGTGTCTCCATAGATATTATTTAACTTGTCCCATATCACCTTGGCTAACTCACAATGCATCACCTTCACAAAATCTTCCTCTGATAGGCCACATAGAATGGCATTCATTACCTTAGAATTTCTCTCACTTTCCTTCTTGCCTATTGCATTAGTTGGTGGTGTAGGAGGTAGAGTGTATCCATCCATAACTAACTACCATATGTCATGTCCCATTGACATTAGATATTTCCTCATTATGATGCCTCAAAAAAACATAATTAGTCTCATTGATTAATGAAGACTTACTGGTATAGAAACCTTCTTAAACTTGACTACTAGTCATCTTTGCCTCTAGGATATCCTTTAAGTTTTTAGGCCTACTTTAAAGGACTAGAATTTGATATCAATTATTATTATCAAAATCACTGAGACGGGGTGAATTAGTGTCTTAAAAACTTTCATTTAATTCTAATTAATCATACATTAATCATTCATATAAACATAAACTTCTAGCAAAGCATATGCAACCATACAAGATCATGAAACAAGATAACACATTACCTATGTAGGAAACACTCAAGGGGAAGAAACCCCATTAGTATCTATAAATGGACTATAGTCCTATAATAAAAAAACCAATCTTTATTGAATCACCAACTCCATATGGAGCACCAACCCCAACCAGTCAAGTACCCACTCAACTAGGTTTTAGCAAGCACCAACTTGCAAAGTTTATACACATAATATTTTAAAATTTTTATCAATTACTGACACTTTGTACCTTGTAAGAGCCTATCTAGTCTCAATATCTCTAAATTCACACCTTAAAGGGTATACCAAGAAAGGGATGGGCATACCAATGGTGCTTTTCAGTATTATTGTCCCTTTTACCACTTTTTATCTACACACTTATCTCCTAAAACCATTAACTCTAAGCCTATTATTCTTTGTTGTATCCATTCCAGGCATTTGCTACATTTTATCCTCTTATTCCTCACTTAAATTCAATTTTGTCTATCAGCTATACTAGGTTGATTGGGTCAACCCTATACAATTTTGGGGTATTTTTCACTTAAGATCTAGTTGACCTTTGGTCAACCTAGCTCATGAACTAGTGAATTATTGTCCAAAACTATGCTAGGTCGATTGGGTCATCCCTATCAGTCAAGATTTTATGAAGGGTTTAGGGTCAACTCTGCCTATAAATAAAATTTCATTTCTATCATTTGATAGTAAGAATCTAAATAAGAAGTGAGAGTGAATTAACATATGCTTATTAACCATTTTACTTGAGAAGTAAAGCTTAGGGTTTCATACTTTCTTTGGAGATATGATCTTGTCTTATGGAGAAGTCTTTTAGATGCATTGATAGGTTTTGTATCCTAGAGATGATTCATATTTTTCATCCTTACATACCACAAAAACCTCTTGCAAATCACCTTAGCCAAGGGAGAGATTGAGGCTCAATGGGTTCATCTTCAAAGGTAAGCATTCCTAACTTTCTTTATCCATTATATGAGTAGATAAATATGTATTTGTGCTTCTCTTCCATGCATTAGGATTTGGTATACATTGATGTGAGTATATTTCTTCTATGCATATTTAGTTTTATTATTTTTAACCCCCACTTTGTGCCAAAAGCTTTGGTGAGAACTAGATTAGATTTACTTTTCTTGTTATTAGTTTAGGTGAAATATCAAAACCTAAGACCCCTTAGGGTTATTTCATGATTGTGTTAGAATATAGGATTTTTAACCCTCCTTAGCATGGTGTATTATGATAAATGATCCCCTAATTAGGTCTAGTAGATCCCCATATTGGTCATGTTTTTGCTTAACAAATGTGTTCCCAATCAGAAGTGTAGGTATGCTCTATCTTATCTAAGTTATGATTGCTTTATAGACATGATGCATTTTTGATTGAATAAATTCTAGTGAATCAAATGTGAATCTAACCCTTGTAGGATTTGTTTCACTTATTTCATTATTTGATCATTTTTATTATCATATATTCATAATACTTGGTCGACTATATCAACATAGTTCTAAATTTTGTGCATAGGTTTAACACATAGTTGCATCCAAATGACTCTATTATTTTTATGCAAGTTATTTTTTAGATACTGAATCAACTCATTCAACAAATTATAGTTTTTTAGACTTTTAGACATCTAGTCTATACTACTAGGTCAACCTAGTTGACCCTATATATTTCAAGCATTCAATAATAGGATTTTACAAAGCTATATCCACCCAGTCAACCTTATTATTAGGATTTGGAAGCATTTATCAAGGTTATTTTATATTAATCTCACTTCTCTACATCTTTAGAATTATCAAGGTTATTTTTATCATATTATGTGTTCTATCTAGATATCTAGGTTGACTCTATTGACCCTGTTCATTTTTAAACCTTTGCTTTCATAGTACAAAGGTGACACTATCAACCTTGTTCTATATTATGTGAGTAAAATTTCAAATACATTAACATTATACCATGTTTTAATTTTTTAATTAACCCTCATATTCTATTAATTAACTCACACTTTCATTTCTTGTTGCTTTTATACTTATAATAGATCACATAGTCTAATTAGGTGGTTTTCAATATACCATTTAGTTTCATTCTTTTCTATTTTATGTACACACGACCAAATCATAAAATCTTAAATAATCATTTTAATAATTTTCTATCCAAGCCAACCTACTTGGATTTCATCACTAAGGGGGAAGTCAACCTGGTTTTCTAGCCAAGTATAAACATATGGTTAATGGTATATTTTGGCTAAGCACTTGACACCCTTATCACTGCAGTCTATGAAGTGAGAGGGTAGGCCCCAATTCCAAGCCTGTACCATTACCAATAAAGATCATTTTCAACCCAAACTTCTTAAAACTACCCTTAGATTTATTTTTAGTTCCTTGCTTATATCCAACTTCTTATCACATTTAAAATCATATTCTAAATAATCTAACAACATTCAATTTAACCATCTAGTTAGTGTTTACTTTTTAAAGTTGATTGCTTTCTATTTGCTTAATTATATGTTGTATTATAAAAACTTGCATTAGCCAATGTTAGTGCAAGGTTTTATGTTGTGTGCCTCAATTGTATCACCCTCATTAATCCAATTTATTATTTGTTTCCCTTAATTTCTTACTTTTCAAAATACTTGCAAAATTATTCTTGTTTCAGTACATGGTCATTTCATTCAACACAGTCTATTACAAGTTGTATGATTTACCATGTTTGTTGTACTTGGTTGACCCAGTTGACCTTATACACATTTCCAACCTCTATTTGTTGTGCTAGGTCAACCCTGTACTATTTGTAAGCCCTACTTTATATGCTAGGTTGACCCAATTAATTTTTTATTATTTCTATCACTTCCTATTTCCTTACTTTATCATCTCTCTTACCTATTTTAGTCCTTTTTCCTTCATCATGAAATTTCTTTTTGAAGACAACACTGAGTTGAATTCAAAAAACATGATGATTTTTACTAAACCTCATAAGGTCTCCCATACACAGGGTAAGGATCCTTTCTTGGATGAAAGTAATGTTCATATATCCACTTGCACAACAAACTATGGGACACCTCCTCATTCATTTTCATAGCATAATCCTCTCTTCTCCCTAGAATATTAACCCAAATTAGAGTATACCCCCAAAATGTTCTTATTTATCTCTAAATTTCCTCAACATAGAGGAAAGGATCCCTCTACCATTTACCATCTCATGATTAGTGATCAATCCAAAGAGCCTCATTCACCTACTCCCACATTCTCAAATGGATTTAGAGGTACCACTTTCTATGATTTTTAGCCTCTTCCCTCAATTATGACCCCTTCTCATACCATGATATCTTCTGATTTAACTTCTTCTACCTCCATTCCTAGTATATCCAATATCATGGGAGGTTATACATCTATTGGGCCTCTCCCAAGACCTACTTTCCTTAACTCTTCCACTAGTACATCATTTGATACCTAAGGTAATCATGCTTATAGTTCTTCTTCTTCTCATCCCTTCACTTGTCCATCTTTTGCTTCACAAGCAATTTTTTCCACTAGTGCTTCACATTTTCATAGTTCTTCTCAAGCTCATACTAACACCAATAGTGGTACACAAACCACTAATACCAAGTCTAATGCTTTAAATAGTGCTAAAAATTCCAACTAAACCCACCAAATCTTGTTACAACAACTTAATCAAATGAATACCTTTAAAGATCATAATACAAATCAAATGATGAGAATGCAAAATCATCTTCTCCATCTTAAAATGCATCCTAAACCAATGACTTGGAGTAGGCATAATCCAAATGTTCCCCCTCCTCCTCTTCAAGATTCCTAGGGCAATCTCATCCCTCAACCTCCTTTGATCAACAAAAGTATTAAACATATTCAAAATGAGCCTCTTACCACTCAAATTTCTAATATTGATATAGGACGTAGCACCCCTACAATTTCTTATAATGGATCAAATGATTCTACCCTTAATCTTAAAACATTTGGAAATATTTATAAGGATTAGGTCAAATTGAACACCTTTGTCACTACCAAGCTCTTATCCAAAACCCTCACAAGTGATGCTTTGGATTGGTAAAATCAACTTAGAACTCATTCCATTGCTATTTTAGAGGATTTAGTAAATGATTTAGTTCAAGATTTCTAAACTAGTGATCTTCCCAAAACCACTTTGGCCCACTTCATAAATTGTAAACAACTTGAAAACAAAACTGCCCAAGATTTTGTTAAAAGGTGGAAAACTTTGTCAAACAAATGTGAACATAACATGTCCAATGATAACATTTTCCATCTCTTCACTAATGCTCTTCTTCCCAAGTTACAATATTAGGTCTACACTCTCTCTCCATGTACTTTGAAGGAGGTTGTTGACCAAATCTAAACATCAAGATTTCTTAATGCATCAATTTGAACCACTCTAACCTTTTAAGGGTCCTCATCTTTTACATAAAAAAAATAATTGTAATGCTACCAATGATGGTGTCATGGACTCTTATAACAATATTCATACTATTCAAGATGTTATTCCTAACCAATTTTTCAAACCAGATCCCCCTTCTCAATAATATACAATTCCTCATTTATCTTCACCAACCACCATCAATGTTCACAAACCCTTATCCTCATCTGAATTACTTAAGTGTCTACCTAGGCATCTTCCATGAGAACTTAATCCTACTCATCCTACAAAATCCTGGTATGATCCTAACAAGCTTTGTCGGTTTCATTCTAGTTAGGGTCATTCTCATGAGACGAGTAGGTAACTCTATAATTTAGCTATGGATTTTCTTCTTAGTCCTAATTTTGATCATGATTCTATCATTTGAAAAAATTAGCGAGCCTATGAAATTGGTTTTAAGGATCATAAATCACATACTAAATATCAATCCTTAAATAAATTTAATCTTCATTTGGCTATCTACAAAGATGCTCTTCCTAATCACTAACCTAATCAATATACCCAAAACAAGCCCATCCCTTCCACCAACAATGTCAAAATTCTTGTTAACCCCACTTCTAAAGATAACATGGTTAATATGACTAATATGAGAAGGGTGGTTGCTTTTATTGATTCTCAACCTATCTACACTCCTCCATTATCTTAAACATTCCATGTTATCCATGATTCTTCTCCAACTCATTTAAATGAGTTGGACAAGATGACCTTATAGCTTTTGATGATCCAATTCCCAATTTTCCCTTGGATAACACTTCCCATTATATTTCTACCATCTCTCCATCTTCTAACAATAATGATAATCAAGCTTCTACCAACACTTCTACCAATTCTCAAAACCAACCTAAATCAACCACTTATTCTCAACATAATTTACAACCTTATTCTAAACCTTTGCCTTCCTATCAATACAAATTCTAATGCACTTTGGTTCCTCCTTCTAAGAACCTCATTAATCATTATGGACCTATTTTTACCAACCTTCTTATGGGTTATGATGAGTGGGATCCCATCATGGAACTCACTAATATCCCATATTAAATTTCAGTCCTTGAGCTTAAGGGGACCTCTCCATGTCATAAAAACCATCTTTTGAAACTATTGTTTGAAATAAATATCCCACATCCTCCCCTAGTAGGATGTGAAGCAACCTTATCTAGATATGAGGATATCATATTATAACAATGTGAAAATATGTCCATCCATGTTAATGAAACAATGGACACTTCTATTTCCTTAAAATTTCCTATCACTTCTATGATTCCTGATGAGATTCTACTTCATGTAGATGATCCTCCTTTATTCATTAGTGTATAAATAGGTGATATCTAAGGGAAGAATTCATTGAATGATGAGGATGTTGGTACTTGCATTGCCTCTCTCTATTTTATCAAAACCCTTAGATATTCTAAATGTAATATTAAGTCCACATGTAGCACATGCCAAGGATATGATCCTATTAAAGTGCCTCTTTTAGGTTGTGTGTGGATTCCTATTACTATCCCACCTATCACCATTCATGTGAATTTAATGATCTTTAACTTTACTCTCACTTATAACATTCTGCGTGGTAGGCCATGGACTCACTGTATTAGAGTATTTACTTCTTATGCCTGCCAATGCATTAAATTCCCTCATAATTGAGCCATCTATAGGATTTAGGGTGATACTAACCCTTATAATTTTAAACATTTCCAAGACCATGGTGTCTTCAAGATTCTTTCTATTGAACCTTTGCCCAGTATTCCATTTCATGTGTCTCAATGCTTTAATTTTATCATCAATTCCATTAGAGGTTACAATAGTCATCCCAAACTCATTAGGAATATTCCTCCTAATCTCTTATATTATGATGATGATGATGAACATTATGATATTAACTTAAATATTAAAACTTTTGATCTCTCACCTCATCTCATCTTATAGCTTATGGCTTCTTTATAACCTTGTTCTTACAAACCTCTTTATGCTAATATTCATATTGTCTAGACTAAGACTCGGCATTCTATTTACCACACTTCATCAAATGATAAGGTCATCCCTAATTGTGTCATTGACCTTCACACACCTAATTTTTATGATGGTTATTCCTTAGATGATCCATTCCTAGGTAGTCTTGTTAAGGCCCATGATGCTGAGATTATTTGTTATCATTCTTCTATGTTTGAGTATTTTCATATATCTTCTTGTATTCCCTCATTTATAGTTCATAATTTTAGTATTTTTTATCTTTATCATAGGGTAGATATGGAATTAACACCTCTAGTTTCAAAAACACCTCATAGGAGTATGTTTATGGATCATGTTATGATTGAACCTTACCACTTTGCTAGGTACCCTAACCTCTATAGCTTACTTATCCCTGAGATGTGTACAACCCTTATTTGACATTCTATAGATCTCACCCATCCCTCAGTGGAACTCATATTGGATCCCATTTTTGATCCTACTATAATTAATCCCATTCTTGTTCTTGCTATAATTGATCCTACTCCTACTCCCACTATTGATGAGTCTACTCCTGTTTCTAATCCCATTGCTCCTTCCTTTGAGCCTAGTCTCATTCCTTCTCCACCATCACCTTTTCTTGGTGATGGTTTTCTTCCTTTACCTTAGATGTCTCCATTACCCACCAAATGGGTTGATGAGCCTTCCCTAGCTCCTATTTTTGTTACACCTCCTCCTATGAGTACTTCTACTAAGCCTACTCATAATCATATTTGTTGCTTCCACATCATAGATAACCATTCTTCCATGCATTATCACAAGCTACAACAATATATTTATAATTTATTTCCTTATTCCTCTTAGTCTTTAGATAAGGACATACCTCCAATGAAGGTATTACCTAAGTATATTCCTAAGTATGGAGAGGTATATTATCTTTGGCACCAATGTGGCACCTATCACACCAATCACAATTGCATCCTTGAGTAATAACTTAAATATCACCTTATATCTATTACCAAACCTTCTACCATTCCTCCCATAGGTCATTCCAATAATAAGGATCCCCATTCTTCTCCCATGGTTTCAAATCTAGTGGTTCCATCCCCTATTATGGTACCTTCATCACATTTTATTCCTCCACCTGTGAATCCTTTACCCTTGGACCTTCCCTCACCTATGGATCCTTCTCCACCTGAGTCCCTCACCTAGGGATCCTTCCCCACTAGTGATTTTAGCATCTCCCATAACATCCACTCCCATGCATCATTTTGAGCATCCATTGCTTGATATCCCTCCTCAACATGATCCATCAAGAATTCCTACCTTTTATATTGAGGATATTAGATGAGAAGTATTTTCCTAGTTTTTAATAAAGATAGATGAGACATTAGCAACAATTCACATCCATCTTCATAAAGATCTATAAGATGTTCTGGATAATGTATGTGGGTAAATCTATTAGTATTTTTGAACACATGTATGGTGTTCTTACATTTTCAGTTAGATTGGACATGTGTTTCAATATTATCTTTATCTATTTGCTATATCATTTGACATTATGTCAAATTTTTGTTTATCTTACATCATGACTTTACTTTTTGCACTTTATATATTGCTTATACTATCATTTATGTTTTTTTATGGATGTATTATTTATCATTGATTTATTTTTATTGAGTTTCTTTATTAAAAATCCATTATCTTCTCTTAATGATTTATTTTCTTTCTTATCTCTATTTTTCATGAATAATTATCATTATGACTGGGTTATAAAAAACTGGTTCCTTTTAGTTATTCCCTATTTATCATGTGATTATTTAGAAAACATTTATCTCCTTATAATATCCTTTCACTGGTCAACTTTGGATCTCATTTATTCCCTTTATTTCCTTTTCACCAAAAAAACATATACATAGTTGAGACTTGAGATAACATGTTAGTTCATTGTCAAGCCTAAGTGTTCTAGTCAATCTTGTCTTTGGTTACTTAGCTTCCTTTAGCCTAAGCCTATAGACTCATGTCATGTGTATCACACTATCTCTCATGTTTGGTTATTCCAAGTATGTATGGATGAGGAATCTTAAAAATCCTTAAAAATAATTAAAATCCAAATCATTTAACACAAGACAATGATACAAAAAGAAAAAACATTTCAAAATTCTTAAAATTTAAATCACAATAAAAGACGTGATTCAAAACACATCTCTTTCTTCTATTCAAATCTCATACTCCAAAATTAGCCTCACAATAGAGCTAAGGTCCATTGGGGTGAGGTAGGCCAGTAGATTAGAAAAGGAGAATAAAAAAATATTTTAGTGATACCTACCTTCTCACACAAGTACCCAATCTTCATAGTAGACCAATAGATCTGTAAGGGGTCCTGAGGAATGGGGAACACATCATGGGGAGGTAGGTTTATTCTACTTTTCTTATACCAATATACCTTCATGAGTTGATCTTATTGTTACTTTTATTTGTTTACAAAGATTAGTGTCTATAACAAATAGGTTTCCTTTGTACATTGATGGTCACTAGTCATTTAGTGCCTTATCATATCCTTAGTATGTCTCTTATCTCCTAAGGTATTCTCATAATATGCCTAAGTCCTACTTTTTACATTCATTTTTTCACTCCCTACATTACTCATATTTCCACTTGAGAAATATTATTTTGTTCACTGATCACTCCTCTTGAGATTCCATTTGTGAGTTGCATTATAAGACCATGGATAGGACCTGGCCATCCTCATAGCTTATCATAATTTTACCTTCCTATTAACCATATCCATTTATTACCAAATTTTCACATTTTTCCACCTCATTGGTGTTCCCTTTGTGAGTTTCAGTGTAAAACCATGGATAGGACTTGGCCCTCCTCACAAAATTTTCCTATAATACAAGTCACAATCAAAATTACATGTGCCAAATATGAGATAAGATGTGATTGATCATGAAGTTACATGTCATTGACATAATTTCCAAGTTGATTTAGTATTTTTTATTCTTACTTCATTTCTCTTTCACTTTTACCTTCTTAATTTCTAATTGCATGTAATAATCCAACCATTTCTTTAAAAAAATTATACTTCCCAACTTGAATTAGTGTGATAAATTTAAGAGCCAAATTTTGCCAATCTTTTTTCTCTTATACTTCCCAAAGTGATTTAGTATGATTAAATAACTTAATTGATTTATTTTTATCCCATTTATCATTTTATGTGCTTTCCATTTTATTACATAATTTTCATACTTCCCAATGTGATTTAGTGTGATTGTATATTATTTTAATTTGGTTGTTGATCTTTCATTTGGTTTAAAAATAAATTCATTTTTACCATCTTGTTTTACCACCCTTTGGTTCTTTGTACTTAGTTATTTTATTGTTATTACATATTTCCCAACATGAAATAGTGTGTTATACATTTTTTACTGATTATATTTTACCAAGTCCTTTTTGCCTATTTATTTTTAACCATGCATGTGTTTTACATAATGCTATAAAATAAACCACAACTCATATATTTCCTATAGCATATACAACAAAAGATAAATACGTGTTCTAGAAATAAATATATTCAAGCATCAACAAACCACAATCATAATGATAACACATACAATCAATATCTAAAATGATACATATAATATAATATTCCAACTGTGTGGTTGGGCCCTATCTTGCCTATTTCATGGCCTAGCTACATTTCCCATTGATACCTGAGTCTGACTCCTCCACATATAATGCTATAAAGAGGTTGTCTGAGATCTCAATCCTAACACTTTCCCCTATAGATGAGATACTTGAACCTGTGACTATGCCAACTAGGCCAAGGTTACCATATGTGTTTCTCTCTTCTAATCATGTACCTATGACATATGGGTTAGGGTTGTTACATTTATCACTCCCTTCTAGGCATGTGTCTATGTCATCTTTATCACTATATATAAATGTGTAGATCTTTCCTCAATCAGGGACTACCATGCCTATGTTTCTACTATACCTATCTCTACTAGTGGTTGTATCCCCTCTTTATACACTCATAATTACCTCATAATCTCTCCCACTAGTCTAAACTAGCTCACCTAAGTTGGGGTAGATGGTACCCTTGGATCCTATAGTGTAATGGGATCATACAACATCAATGCCTCATCTAGGACATCATGGAGTGTTCCCCTCACTAGGAACCCCCATTTAATCTCCTCATCCTCTAACACACCTACAAAAATCAAACTAGATAGATATTAAATCATTGAATATCTTAAAATCTATCCATCTCTAGTCTATCTCATGTAAAATTTAAAATAACATTTAACCATCTTTTATTACCTATTTGTGTGTTAGCCACTACTATCTCACCATCCATGTGACTACCAAGCATGGTTTTCCCATCTATATGGCCTCCACAAACCTCTTATATTGGTCACCTCCTAGAAAAAATCTTACAGTCACCACTCATGCCCGTCTTAGCCTATGCCTAAATCATGATGACATAGAGAATCTTTTCAACTACTATATGCCTATCTCCCAAAAATTTCAATTTTTGACTTTTTTTTCACTAACTTCTATAGATTCACCTAATATTCTTCACATTGGATGCCTTCACTCCTCTTTTAGTCTAATTCTTTATCTACAACATTAAGTTAAGTAAAGGTATGTGTTTTTTAATTATATCCTTTCATTTATCTTCTTTGTTGCTTATTGCATCTTACTTAGCATCAACATTATGTGTTATCATGTTCTATTTCTTGAAGCACCATCCCCTATTTCACTTTAGTGACACATGATGAGATTCAAGTGGGGCATATGTATACACATAATATTTTCAAACTTTTATCCATTACTGACACTTTATATCTTATAGGAACCCATCAAGTCTCAATCTCTTTGAGTGCATGTCTTAAGGGGCACACTAGGAAAGGGTTGGGTAGAACATTGGTGCTTCACAATATTTTTGTCCCTTTTTACACTTATTATCTACACACTTATCTCCTAAAACCATTAACCCTAAGATTGTTTTTTTATATTGTACCCATTCTAGTCATTTGCTATATTTTATCCTCCTATTCCTCATTTAAATCCCATTTTGTCAATCAATGGTATTGGGTCAACTGGGTCAAATATGGGTTATTTTTAGGGTATTTTTCACTTAAGATCTAGTTGACATTTGGATGACTTAGTTCATGACATGGTAAATTATTATCTAAAACTATGCTAGGTTGACTAGGTTGACCCTATAGGCCAAGAATTTTGAAAGGTTTTAAAGTCAACTCCACCTATAAATACAAGTTCATTTCCATAATTTGATAAGAAGAAGTGATATAATAAGTAAGAGTGAATGAACATCTGCTTATTGACCATTCTACTTGTGAATTAAAGCTTAGAGTTCTATACTTTATTTGGAGATACATATCTTATCTTATATAGAAGTCTTTTGGATGCATTGATAGGTTGTGTAGCCTAGATCTGATTTATCTTTGTCATCCTTACATACCACAACAACCTACTGTAAATCACCTTGTCCAAGGGAGAGATTGAGGCTCAATGGGTTCATCTTCAAAGGTAATTATTCCTAACTTTATTTCTCATTTATAAGAGTAGATAGATATGCATTTGTACTTCTCTTCCATGTATTAGGATTCCATATGCATTGGCATGAATATATGTCTTTTATGCATGTTTAGTTTTATTTTTTATAACCCCCACTTTGTGCCATAAGCTTTGGTGAGAATTAGATTAGATTTATTTTTCTTTTTATTAATTTAGGTGAAATATCAAAACCTAGGACCCCTTTAGGGTTATTATGTGATTTTGTTATACTGGAGGCTTTGGAACCCTCTTTAGCATGGTCTATTATGATAAATTATCCCTTAATTGGTTTTATCATATCCCCATATTTTTCGTTCTCCCACTTAACAAATTTGTTCCCAATTGGAAGTGTAGGTATGCTCTATCTTCTCTGAGTTAGGATTCATTTATAGACTGATGTATTTCTGATTACATACATGAGGCATCAACCCCCTAGATGACTTAGCACCAACTAAAACACCTCAATTTTTTTATCACCTTTATAAAAACTTGTTCTCAAATAATATATGGTGATCAACTTCTTTACCTCTTCTCACTCTTCTATCCCTCTCAAACTGCCTTCTAAGTTTCTTCGCTCAATTAGGTCTCTTCAAGATAAATTAGGTCATATGACCTTGATATTCATCTATAATACCCATATTATATATTCATGATAGTTTAAATACACCCCTATTATGGTCTAAAATACCTCCTTATACTCAAAATTTTTTTGTTTCATTCGCATTCTCTCTATATTCACAAATAGGCCTAAAATTGCCTTGTATATATACCATTCCTTGTTCATATGTCACTTAGTTGAATACTCATCCTTAACCTATTATTTCATCCATGTAATAGGTATTATTACATATAATAAACATGATTAAAATGAATATTTAATCCCTTTTTGTGTATCATAAGTCTATTAGACCTCATTTCACTTTTAGGTCTCATGGAGACGTAATTCCATTGGGTCTATTTTAGGACATGTTACACTTTGCCTTCCTTGAAACACTAAAAATCCACACACAAAATTAAAATATCATATAAAAATAAAATATAACCCCAATTATTTATTATAGTCTCAACAAAACATTTTACAACAAATTAGAACTTGAAACCCCTCATTAGTACTCAGTCCTATTAGACTTGTGTACACCATAAATATGCCTTTCAATATTAAATCTGAAAATAACTTAGGACACTAAAAAATGATAAACAAAGAATATATAAATAGTATATAAGATCTCAGGTTCATCAAAATTTTATTGAAACACTTCAACTCAAGGCAAATAGGCTTAAACTCATCTCTTCAGTATGATCACTTAGAACTACCAGGACTATCAAAAGCTAGTCATGAAACTACTTGACATAAAAACATAAAAAGACATTTTAAATGATTATAAATACATAAAAAATATTATATAACATATTAAAAACAACATCAATATAAAAACCATGATCTATAATAACAAACATTGGTCTTGTAGACTAATCTTTTGACCTTATCTAACATAGTCTTGCATGAACCAAACAAGCCATTTTGACTTCAAATTTTCAACCTATTACAATGAATTAAAATATTTACAAAAGAATTAATAGTAATTTAAAGTAAAAAAAACAACACCATATTAATTATATACTTTAACTTAGGGTATATATCCTCAAAACACCTCTACAACTCACTCACTTAACTGTTAGTTTTCCTCAGAGCCTAGTCATGGTGACTCAAACTTCCAACACATGTATAGACATATTTAATGAATTTTGATAAATTTAAATGATCATATGATATCATTAAAACATTATTATATATAAATATAATATGGTCAAATGGTAAATATTTGTCTTGCAAACTAATATCATGACCTTATATCTCACTGTCTAATCTAAACCAAACAGGTCAACTTGTGAGCAGCTTTTTTACTATATTTATTGACCTTCAAAACTTATACCAAAAATTAAAATGTCTTAAAAGTACTTAAAAACATATATATGAACTTTATTTCATCATCTTATCATGAAATCACATTCCTAATAATCTTCTCACTATTGCCTAACTTTTTCACTCTTTACACCATTAAGCCTATTAGCGATTGGATAACTTGGATGACCAATTTATCATACTTGAGGAATAGAACCTATCCATAAACCTTAATGGACATAAAACATGAGTCTCTACCTTATCCCTCTATCCATTTTATTACTGTGTCTAATATAAATTTTGATAGCTATAATAACTTCTTTAGGAATAAGCATATAACTCAACATTTTCTATCTCCTCTCTCTAACCAATACCACCTAGAGGTCCTTGGGAGAGTCCACTATAATTTCCAATATCTTACCTAAGCATACCAATCCATTTTGATAAATTTTGATCAACATCTTCAACATCAGGTCCTTATTAGGGTTCTAAGAGGGTTTAAATATGTTTCCATTCTTAACAATCATTCATAAATCATAGCCCCTTAATCCAAAAAACAATGCCTATAATTTTTATCTAGGACCCTTCCCCATATACCATGAATATCTTAGGTTCCCATGCAAATTTTTGATGATCTAATGAGCACAATAAAATCCTTCTTGGGTTGAGAACCCTTCATTTTGAGCACTTGAAAAACCTCCAAATAAATGTTCATGATTTTTCCTTCATACTATGAACTCAAACTACATGAAGATACTAAAACAAATTGACTCACCTTTTTCAATACTCAACTACTCACACTAACCTTGAAAACTGATCCTGATATCCCATTAGGCCATACTTTCTCTCTACATAATGGTCTTCATGTTACATTAGACCTGGAAACACACCTTCATGCCACTATCAATACACTCTACACCTCATACACATTCTCAAGTAACCTAATACAACCTCTCATTCCTCTATGCATCCATATTACCAAGTCACCATACTCATACCTTCTCATAAGGACTTTACATGCCATGACTAGGCTTCTTAAGCACTTGAAACTTGACAACTAACCTTGAAACACATATGAAAGTATCTAAACTTTACTTACATGATCACTTAATTTAAAACAACCTATCAAAATATTTTTCTCTCTTACTTCACCAAACTTTACTATGCACACCTTCTCACAGGGTCTAGACTAGGCTTCTCAATACACCTTATACTAAAAAACTAGTACTCAAATATGCTTACCTCAATTATATAAAACAAGAACACTCTTCATAAAACACTCTCACACCACTATAATAATCTCTTTTTGGTCAACATTTTTTCATGACCTTATGCAAACCGAGAGCCTCATAACCATGCTTTAATGCTCACTTGACCATCATACCTCTTTGTGACAATCATGACTCACAAGATGCAACAAAAACCTTAATGACATCAATGACAATCTCACCTTGTCACATAAAAATTACAAACTCATTTTATCACATACCTCAATGATAACTCACTATGAACCTTCACGATATGCACCCTTTTAACATCAATGATAACAACATGATAATAAAAGGGTAAGAAAACCTAAGTTGAGTGTAAGAGTGTTAGGTTCACTAATTTTAAACTACTTACAATATGGTAAAAACTAAATCACAAGAGAGATGACTAATAATATAGTCCGAAATAACCAAACCTACTCTCAAAACTAAATCATAAATAAACTAAACAAGTAGATGATTGAGCAAGAAAAAATAATGAAATGGATGTAACATGATACAATATAACATACATGATGACTGCTCTATAATTTTGAGGCTAATCAAGGTTTTGAAAGTGACTGATCTAATTTCTTATGAATATGATTACCTACTATATTTAGGACAAAAATTAGTGTAGTTTTGTAGTCATATAAATGCAAAAATTGGTAACTTGAGCATGGTTAATGACACCCAACCCATAAGTCCTTACTAGCTTTCATAACCCTCATAGGCTTGTTTTCATTGATTCCCAATCATCTGTAGCATTTTAGACTTGATCCCATCTAAGATAGACTCCTCTTTCCATGATAGATCCACCCCTCTAGGTCTCATTTACTCAAGACAATACCACCACACTTGGACTATAGCACCGGTGCCACTCCTATCTGCTTTTGGTGATCTTATCCAAGTCCATTTGTGGCCCCAATGGTCAATTCTTGACAATTCCCCATCCTTATCCTTATTAGCCTAATGTAAGAAAATTCAATCCATGACCAATAGATCCCTATAAAATCCCATTCAAAGATCATTTGGAAAGGGTTGGCAATTATCACTAAGCAAGCAAGACTACTCAAGTAATCTTCCCTATTCTCTGCATATAACTAGCCAATACATTTACAAGCTTGTTCAAATCTTCACACCAGTCCCTAGCCATCTTAAGCACATCAAATTTATTATTTTACATCTTCATACATAAATTTCATAAAGCACATTAAGTGGGAGAATTACATATGGCTTTATCCCTCTTTAGAGTATTGGTATGTAGGCAGTGTGCCCGCACAAGGGGTGTGGATCCATGTCCATTAAATATTACATAAACTAACCCCACTCTTTCTAAAAATTGGTTAGATCATAGTGTAACATAAGCTTTTAAGACAAAATTTGATAGACAAGGAGCTCTACAGACTTCTAACTACCAAAACTTCATAGATAGGGTCACACAAACATAGTAAATAAAACTTAAAAAGCTCAAATACTGAGGATAATAGTGACAGAGGTGGAATATAGTGTCAATGCCACTCCTATATAATTATAGTAATCCTATCCATTCACAAAATGAATTTTATATCTTAGTATGTAATAGTGTCCCAGTCCTGCATAGTGAATTCCAACCTCTGTCTCAGTCGAATCAGTCAATTTCTAGCTAAGTTTTGTTTTCTTTCCTTTATTATTATTTTTAGAAATATTCAAATTACAATAAAATTTCACAAATTAGTAGCTTAATAAATGCATATTTATTTATTTATTTTATTACTTAAACCCTTTAACTAAATTAGGAATAATACACCAATATTCCCAAAATTGTTAAATCATTTGGTGAACTCGACTTACTTCGTTTACACATAAAAACCCTAGAAACCCTAGGATAAAATTCCTATTGATTTTTTCTATATTTTTTTATTTTTTACAGGCATAATAAAATAAAAAATTAGAATTAAATTTTAAAATTTCATAGTAATTTAAAATAAATTTCTTTCAAACCCTAGTTGCCCATACTAGGTCCTAGTATTTTTCCAATAATTTTTTGATTTTTTACTAACATATTAAAATCAGAAATTCACTCCAAATTTTAAAATTCAGTTGTAATTTTCAAAAACATTTATTTTTCAAAACCCTAGTTGCATTTACTAGGTCCTATTCAACCAAGCTTTTTTCAATAATTTTCTAAATTTTTAGTTGCATATTTCACTCAAAAATTCACTTTAAATTTCAAATTTTCATAGTATTTTCCAAATAAATCATCTTTCAAACCCTATTTTAAAAATACTATCATTGGAAAATACTATCTACAAATTGATTTCACGTATCTACAAATTTTTCTTACATTTATTACAAAAAATAAGGAGACCATCATTGGTCCTATCATGTACATGAATGATGAAGTTTATCATATGCTAGTACAAAGCTTCATTATTTGCATTTCATGCTTAATTTACATAATATGGGATGATATTAAGAAATTATTTGTTAAACATAGTATGATACCTCTCCTTTAAAGCAAAGTTTACTTGTCTTTCATCCAAGATTTTATCTCTTGCTTTCTATCTCTCATATGGAAAAAATTTCAAGTTTTTCATGATAAACACATTAGAAATCTCATAGCACATGCCAAATTTTCTTATTCATTCATGCACAAATTCATGCTTTCTACCCTTTCTTTCAATCTATCATATGGAAAAAAAATCAAGTTTATCATGCTAAACACATTAGAAATGTCATAACACATGCCAAAGTTTCTTATGCATTCATGCACAAATTCATGTTTTATATCCCTTTCTTGCTATATATCATGTGGAATGATTTTTATAAATATATTATTGTACAACTCATTACTCTAATTACATGCATTCATTCCACATACATGGTTTCGACATAGATGCATATAACTCATTGGCTACTTTTGAGTAGTTTTATATCACTACTACACATAAACAAACACTAGTGGGTATATTTATACCTCCTCCCTTGAAATTGGTCCATATACTCTTATCTTGCACCTACTACTAGTTTATGCCTATATTAGATCATGTTGTACATGCAATCACCCAAGTTTATGAAGATTGGTAGATTTATTACACCCATGGCTATAGATTTATAACTCATGTTAGCACCCCTTCTGATATAGTTTCAGTTATTGAGATCCTTCAGTGATCAGATGTTACAAATATGTATTATATGCAAACTTTCACAATACTAGAATTTTTATTTCCACCGAACTAGCTTATGTTGCCTCTATCCTCAACACAATGTAATGGACTGAAGAGCATATTTCCTTTGAAAAAGAGGATTTACTCCCATGGCACATCATTAAACAACATATACCTCTATATATTCAATTAATAATTAATGATGTGGGGGTAAAAAGAGTGTTATTTGATAATGGTTTAGGACTCAACATTTGAAAATTTTCATTTCTTAAACATCTTAATATACAACCTCATGATCTAGACCAGTCTGATATGAACATCAAAGGTTTTGACAACATTCCATAGAAAGTCATGGGTCAAATAACACTCAATATTACTTTGGTACCTAAGATAATGCCAACTACTTGCCATGTCATGCCAAATGACCTCAATTATAATTTATTACTTGGTCATCCTTAGATTCATGATATGTATGCAATCCTTTATATACTTCATGCCTATCTAAAATGTAGTCACAAAGGTTACATCTAAATATGCCCAATAGACATTAAACCTTTTAAATACTATCAAATTTTTGAATTTCCATAGAATTATATTCCATATATTAATCTCGATAATATCTCTACACAACCCACTACTCACAGTGCACCCCTAGACCATGCAACACATCAGATAATTCCAAGTTATGTCATAGCACTAACACCAAATCACCAGTTTACTTCCCATTTTGTACTTAAATGTCTTAATAAGATGGGATCTCATGGAAAAGGTCTTAGAAAGCATAAACAAGGAATAATCAATCCTATTGAGGCATCAACACAACATAGAAGGTAAGGACTAAGATATCAACGTACCCTTTTTCATGATAAACCTTCTTTCATAGATTCAAAGCATATAAAGTTTTGACCACCCATCACATCGGTAGACCACACCATTAATCATACTTCAACATTATCATTAATCTATCATGATCTTATTGATGATACAGTTTCACCAAATATGTACACATTAGATGAATTCTCTAATAATGAATCCCTCTTACAATTTTTTAGAGCATATGAGGACTTCCCATCTTGTTATCATAAAAATAAATTTCCTCATCACACAAATGCACACACATACACAGACATACAAATTGATTCAGATGATACTATTTTTACCACTCCCTACACACTTGATCATTCCACATTACTTAATGAAGAAATAATTAATTATAATTTTGGAACCAACCAAGATCCTTGTATTATTTTATAAGTTGTTACCCTACAAAAGGAAGAAGATATAGATATCCATAAAACCTTAATAGATTTTTAGAACTCTTTGATTGGTCTTACTCATGTTAGACACCCAACCAAGAACTCTACCACCACCCTTATTTGGAATTTATGGAAGCACACAATTGATTACCAAGCAACTTATAATGTGAAAATAACCAGAATATACAAGTAACTAGAATTCAGAAATAACACATGATATGAGAGACAATACACAACTTGTATTAAAACTCTTTCAAAAGAAGAATACAGTAAAGAAGATGCCACTTCTTCTCCACACCTCTCAGAGGTTTTCCACACCTCAAGTGAATAGTAATTCTCAATCTTGAGTCCTCTCTCCTACGGTCCCAACACCCAACTCAAATACAGAGTTGGTGTTCACCTCCAACTAGTCAGTATCCACTACTGCCAGTTCTCTGAGTATACCCACATACTCAATTGAGTGCACAACACACTTTAAGTAGATCTCCCATGAACTGCAACAACCTGCACCCCAAATGATCTTACTTATGGAAGGATCTCCCTTGCCTTCCTCTTTTCTCTTTGTATAGTACACATTATACTCCAAGTAGATCCTGCCTAATCCTGCTCCCTGTTGTGTTGCTGTCACCTTGACTCTACTGCCACCACAGGATCAACCTGGTTCTGCACAACCTAGACCATGCACACAAATACACTTGCAGATCAATGATCTTACTTACCCATGCAGATTTCTAAATGTAGTCATGCACTCCTAATGACCAAGATCATACATACATGAAGAACCCTGCCGATTCTCCAATCCAGCAACCACACTTGGTACTGCTATGGAACTAGGAGGAACACCCTTGCTCACTTCACACACAAAAGGAGCTAACTTTGCTCAACTCAAACTATAACACTTTTACAATACAACCCATGAGTCTATTATATAGATCTCATCCAAACAATAATTAGACATCTAATTACAATAATTAGATCCATAGCTTCCAATCTAAAATTGGCTCTTGACATGCAAACACTTGGTTCATTAACTAACTACCCATAAAACTTGCAGTTCTGAACCACACATGCAACTGATGTCGGTCCCTATCTACCTGGAGGTGACCGACATCAGCCGATCCTTGACTGACGTCAGTTGCTTCTCTTCACTATCCTGTCAATGTCGGTTGATCAGATCGATGCCGGTTGCTCTACAACTCAGCAACCTTCAGCAACCTCCTTCCCTGTTTGCATCAGTGAAGCTTTTAGCTCCACAACCTAACAACTCAGATATTCTATAAATTGATACATCCATAATAGATTATTGAATTTTTTTATACCTAGATGTTAAACATGTTAAACCAAAAATTTACAAAAATCATCCCAAGGTGGTTCTCTTAGTCAAAGATGAGATCCAATTCCTCTTAGATGCCAGTTTCATTTGACTAGTAACACACCTTGAATGGGTTTCCAATATAGTCCCCATGGTCAAACCCAATGGACAAATTTGGTGTTGCTTAGATTCCCAAGATTTAAATAAATCAAGCCCAAAAAATGATTTTCTTTTACCTAACATTGAAATTATTGTCAATTTCATAGCTAGATATGAAATGTTATCATTTATGGATGGATTTATAGAATACAACCAAATAAAAATTATTGAATAAGATCAAGATAAAACATATTTTACAACACCTTGGGGTAGATTTTGTTACATTATCATGCCTTTCAGATTAAAAAATGCTGAAGCCACATACCAGCATACCATGACACATATATTTCATGATGTGATTCACCATACCATCGAGGATTATGTCGATGATATCTTAGCTAAATATAATCAATGATAGAATCATGATATTGGCTTACAAAATATATTTCAAAGAATCAAATAATATAATGTCCAATTAAACCCAAAGAAGTGGGTGTTTAGAGTTACATCAGGTAAACTTTTAGGTTTCATTATTTCTTAGTGTGGCATATAGGTTGACCCTAAGAAAGTCAAATCAATCATTGGCATGCCACCTCCTATGAACTTAAAGTAACTTTGATCCCTATAGGGAAAGATATAAACAATTCACCATTTTGTAGTTTAGCTTACTGATGAAACTCAGTTTTTCACTTGATTACTAAAGAAAGATAGAAACTTTGTCTAGGACCAAGCCTATCAAGAAATATTTGATACAATCAAATAATATCTTCTTAATCCTCCTATCTTAGTACCACCTGTCCCTAACAAGGCTTTCCTATTATATATCTCAACAACAAACCATGCATTAGGAGTACTCTTAGAACAACATGATGATCAAAAACCTGAATGAGCAGTTTATTACATTAGTCACATATTATTTGATTAAAAAAATTACTCCGCAATAGAAAAGCTATGTTTATCACTAGTTTTTGAAACATAAAAACTTTAACATTACATGGTAAATAATGAGACTTAGGTTATCATAAAAGCAGATCCCTTAAAGTTTCTTATCGAAAAACCACATCTCTTCAGTCACATCATAAAATGGGTTATGTTATTAATAGAGTTTGAATTAAAAATCATTCTCTAAAAATCAATAAAGGGCTAAATCAGCATAGACCATTTGGCAATCACATCTCTCTTAGACACTAATCTTATTAGTGACATAATTAGAGATGATTTCACTACCTATTCTACTCATTTTGATACTTGGATCATGATCTTAGATGGTTCTCGATGTTCATCTAGTGTAGGGGAAGGAATTATCTTTATCAACCCTTCTATTCACACAGTTCTTATTTCATATTGATTAAGTTTCTCTTGCATAAACAACACCATAGAATATGAAGCATTTATTTTAGGTCTATTTGCCACTCAATCTCTCCAAATTAGATCTGTTTAAGTCTTCGGTGATTCCCAACTTATGGTCAATCAAGTCAATGATGTCTATCAAACAAAATAAGAACATCTTATCCCATATCAAAATATGGTACAATGTTTATCATCATAGCTTGATTGCTTATCTATAGAAAGTATACCAAGAAAAGACAATTGATATGTAGATGCAATAGTAAGTGCCACATCTTTTATTCCTATCAACATTAATGATGATCAAGATATTCTCATAATTAAATGATTACAATCACCATTAATATCTAATGCAAATTTGATTACACTATCCATCTTAGCCACTACACGTAGTTCCACAACTCTAGAACGGTTCTCTAATATCTATAAATTCCTAAACAAATATATTACACCAGACACTTTTTCTCAAAATGATAAACACAAATTACAAAAATAAGTACTCCATTATGTAATCATTAGTAGAAACCTTTTTAAATGATCCTTTTATGGATAGTTACTTCAATGTTTAACTTCAGCAGAAGATAAAATTACTCTTACACAAATACACGATAGTGAGTGTGGTGGCCACTTCAGTGGAAAAGCCATGTCACACAAATTTATTTAACAAGGGTACTAATGGCCCACCATAGAAGATGAATGTTTACAATATTCAAAACTATGTGATAAATGTCAATGACATAGTAACTTACAACATGTACCATCACAAAAATTACATCCTATCATTTCTCCATAGACATTCATATTATGGGGATTTGATCTTATTGGAAAAATTAACCTTGAATTTACCAATGGATATAAATTCATAATCATAGCCACATAATACTTTACCAAATGGGTAAAAGGTATTTCACTTCATTCTACTATAGGTGAGGACATTTGCAGCTTTCTCATGACTCATATTATTTCACATTTTGGCTTGCCTATAGCCATTATTTTTGATAATGAAACATCATTCAGGAACAAAACTATCAAGAAATTTTACACAAAATATAATATTAAACACACATTCTCCACCCCATATTACCCACAAGGAAACAGTCAAGTAGAGGCTACCAATAAAACCATCAACAACATTTTGAGAAAAATAGTGACCAAATTTAGAGATGATTGGCATAATCAACTAGTTTTTACATTATGGGCCTATCACACAAATATCTATAGACCCACAAGAGCCACTCTTTATTCCCTTGTTTATGGTATAAAAGCATTTTTACCATTGGAATTAGAAATCTCATCTCTTCATGTCTCTTTAAAAGGTATTCTCATTGATGACCAGTATCACAAAAAATATCTACACCAACTCAAGTAGTTAGACCATACACACATTCAAATATCAGAACACCTCAGAATCTACCAATAATGTATATAATCTTACAATAAATGAGTTCACACTAGAGAATTCAAAGTTAACGATCTCATTCTCAAATAAAATCTTCATAATGTCAATGCCAAAGAAGAAATCAAAGGAAAATTCAAACCAAATTGGTTATGTCCATACATTATTATAGAAAATATTATCCCTAAAGTGTATCATCTAGCCTCACTTGAAGGAAAGAAACTCAAAAATCCATTGAATACTATGCATCTACATAGATTTTATATCTAGCATTTCATTTCGCACATTGTATTACATACTATTTTTTCTCCTATACATAATATCTTATGCTTGATTGTACATAGCTCAAATATTTCAAAATACCAAAAATAATAAAACATATTCAAAATTCAAATAATTCAAAAACACCAAAAATATTTTGATTGTATGCATCATCTAGGCTTTACATTTCTACTATCATGATAAGACTTACATTTGTTGTTCTATGCTATTGTTTGTTGATTTATCTACACTACCATGCTTCACTTGATCTTCTTTGAGTGTGTGTAGTGACATCCTGCTCCTTGATTACTTCATTCTACCCATTGAGAGGGCATCATACTTCTACATTTGAGACACACATTGATATGCATACCCACTAGGGGCATATTCTATATGACTACACCATCTAGGTTATGTCATTCCTACACCACACACTCTAGTTACCATGTTGATGTACATTATTCACTAACGTACACAGATTTCTCCATCGACACTCACTAGTATATAGAACTTGTGTATTTATTAGCATATACCTAGTCTTGTACTAACATGTATCGCATACATTCACTTCTTTCTTTGATTAGTTAGATGCATTTGTACTTCTACTTATTACATGCTTTCTTTTCTTGCTTAGCATAGCTTGATGTGATTGAATTTCTTAGTTCTTGTTTATATCCTATATGTGCCTTAGAACATTTGCCAATGTCCTTTATTTTTATTCAAGTGTGTGCCTTAGGACACTTTCCAATGTCCTTTACCTATACTCTTCCATGTGATTGTGGATTTCACGCCAATATTGATTTATACAATTGTATGTGTATGTGGCATTTGAACTTGCCTTGTATGCTTGATTTCTAGTTTGAGTGACATGTGCCCATGTCCCTTATTTTTTTAGCCCCTTGGCCATTTTTTATGATTCTTGCCTTGTGTGCTTGTTGCTTGTTTTCAATGCTATGATCCACATCATGCATTATCTTGCTTTCTTACATACCATAATAGACATCATGCTCCATCCCTCCAACTAAAAACTAACCAAACTTCCAATTCTAGTGTAGTATATTACAAATACTATTACATTTTAATATCTAACTAGGCATACCCCTGTTAATCTAACAATCTCTCAATACAAACCATGTTATATCTTGAGATATCTTGTCGATTATCATTGTTATATCATGTATCTTTGTAGCATAACACACTTGTATGGATCTTTCTATTAAGGGTAGTCATTACAAGGTCTTCATTCCTACCCTAAAAAGAGGGGTCAACATATAGGGGTTTTGTCATAGAGATCAAAATTTCTAATGGTCAAAAAATCAATTTTAGAACACCCAAAATAATAATCAGATATCAAATCAAATAGAATAAACCAGGTAGATAGTCAATAATCTAGAATAGTTACTAGATTTGGCCCTAGACAATAGTTCCTAATTGGGATAACAACATTAGTTCTACTAGTGTCCACTTTTTGTGCTCTTATCCAAACAATAGAAAAACTAGACTTTCTAGAAGCAAGTAGAAAAGTAGGTTCAGCTACAATCTTGCATAGCTAAAACAATTTAGAATCAATAGTTTTTAGTACACTTTCACTCAAAGAATCTAGATATAGGGAGAATCATGCATGGTATGATGGCTCTCTCTTCTAGTTTTAGATATGGAAATTGATATAATTTCTAGATCAGAATCCATATTTTAGACACCAGTGATTGGGAGAAATGTACATGGCACATTTGTTTTGTTTTCTTTTTGATTTTAGTATTACCCAGGCATTCTCAAAAATTGCATGCCTTATTCCATTTTTAGGTGGTTGGCATCATTTTATAATGGATTTCATACAATCCTAACTTCTCCAGTTCTTTATTTCATGAGTGGCTTTCATATATACCTAGAGCACCAATTTCAAAGTGGCCAAGAGTGGCCTAGTTTCCAACATACATTTGGCTATCCATGCTAACATTATCAAATCATAGTACATTCATGAGATTTAGGATCCATCTCATATGACATGCATTTCATATCAATATCAATTCATATCTTCACTTAGTGGGAAATGATGGACCCAAAGTACTAGGTAACCTTTATATTCTTGAGCCACCTATCTAGAGGGATTGGACACACAATCTAAACATTGATTAACACATGCAAGATCACCTAGCTTCACTTATTGGGTGAAGATCAAGCCAAAGGGATAGCCTTTACATTCTTGAGCCACTTTCAATGAATTGAGCACTCAACTCCACTCACGATATTACTCTTGGTTTAACACACATCCAATGTCAATCAATATCACCTAGCATTATTTAGTATCATAATAGGTTTTGTATTGGTTCATGTACTTGGTGAGGTGTATTCATTCCTTTCTCTTCCTCCCTCTCTTACCCAACTTTTTAGGTTCTTATCTTAGATATAGCATATCTAGTAAGAACTGATCTACTCTTCATTTTCACTTACAGATTTACACTTCATAACATGCTCTCACTATACACACCCAGCATCACATAGCTTCATGATATTTACCCTTGTAGGTAAGTTAAAGTATGATTTCTATTTTTCCTTTATCCTAGTATCTCATTTATTTGCATCACTAGAATAAAAAGGGGGCAAATGTAGTCATATAAAATGCAAAAATTAGTAACTTGAGTATGGCTAATGATACCTAACCCATAAGTCCTTATTTCTTACTTTCATGACCCTTATAGGCTTGTTTTCACTAATTCTCAATCATCCATATCCTTCTAGACTTGATCTCAACTGAGCTAAACTCCTCTTTCCATGATAGATCCATCCCCTAGGTCTCATCTGCTTAGGACAATAGCACCACACTTGGACTATAACATTGGTGCCACTCCTATCTGCTTTTAGTGCTCTTGTCTAAGTCCATTTTTTACCCCAATGGTCAGTTGCTTCTAGTTCCCCATCCTTATCCTTGTCAACCTAATGCAATTAAATTAAATCCATGACCAATAAATCCTTATAAATCCCATTCAAAAATCATTTAAAAAGGGTTTGTAATTATCACTAAGCAAGTAAGAATACAAGTAAGACTACTTAATCAATCTTCCCTATTCTCTATATATAGCTAGCCAGTACATTTAAAATCTTATTAAAATATTCACACCAATTGCTAACCATATAAAAAACATCTAGTTTAGCATTATATATCTTCATACACAAATTGCATAGAGCACATCTAGTGGGAGAAAAAATATGGCTTGATCCATCTTCATAGTAATGGTATGTAGGTAACATACCCACACAAGGGATGTGGATCCACATCTAGTGAATCTTACACACATTAACCCCCACCTTCTTTCTCAAAATTAGTCAAAGCACAATAGAACATAGGGTTTTAAGATAAAATCTACTCTATAGGTAACTCTAAAGACTTTCAACTACCAAAACTTTGTAGACAAGGTCACACAAACATATCAAACACAACCCAAAAAGCTCAAATTTTCAAGACAATAGTGGTAGAGGTGGACTACAGCACTAGTGCCACTCTTGTCTAGTTTTAGTGCTCATATTCAATCACAAAATAAATTTTATATCTCAATTTATGATAGTGTCCCAATCTTGCATAGTGAATTTTAGCCTCTATCTTAGTTAAATTAGTCAATTTATAGCTAAGTTTTTTTTTTTCCTTTATTACTATTTTTAGAAAGATTTGAATTGCAATCAAAGTTCACAAATTAGTAGATTAATAATTGCATATTTATTTATTGATCTTATTATTCAAACCCTTTAAATAAATTAGGAATAATACACCAATATTCCCAAAATTATTAAATCAAGTGTTGACCTGTATTGGAAAAAAATTAAAAGGTTGTTGATTATGTGTTTATTTCCCATGATTTTGTATTTGTAGGTTTTTATGATATGTAATTATCATCATAGTTTTTCAAACTGATGTAAAACTATTATATACTTGTGATTCACTAGTCTAATGGCTAGAATGTAAATATTATATTTTATTCCTTGACCTAATCCACCACAAATATTTTAATAGGAATAAAATAACTAAAGGGGTTACCTAGCTCAAACAGTAGCTTACATGCTTAGGATCAAATTTAAAGTATTTATAGTTCATGTTAATGAATTTCAAAACAAAGTAAGATAAAGGTAGTCACCTCTTCTCTTTTATAATCAAATACATACATATATATATATATATATATATATATATATATATAAGATAAAGGTAGTCACCTCTTCTCTTTTATAATCAAATACATATATATATATGCATGAGTAATCTTAGATAATCAAATGCAACTATATGCACCTAACTAGCCTTATTTTGATACAATACGTAACTAAAACCTTTGAACTTCTTTGAAAAAGTTCATTATGAGCATAAATTTAGTGATTTAGTATGTTCCTAGGCTTGAATCCGCTTAATTATTCCTTGATAATTCTTATTGAAATGCCTCTAAGAGGATTTTTATATATAGGCTTATTTAATTTGAATTAGTGACCTATTGGTAAACAAGATGATTTAATAAAAGAGAAGGATGCCAAAAAATAGGCCCAAACAAAACAAGAGGAAGGATAAAGGGAAAATGTCCTAAAAAACTCAAAGGGACTCAACAATCCACTGATTATGTATGGGATAGAATATGTGAACCACCAATTTCATCCCCAATATAAAAACAACATAGGACAAACAAAAGAAGATATTATTCCAAAGACTAAAAAATACATAAGAGAGATAACATTGAACAAAGAGATAATAAGGCCACATGGAGAAGAAAGGGATATAAAGAGAAAAGACATGAATAAATTATTAAATTACCTTATTTGAGAGGTTGGCCCATTTGCATAAAATAACACTAAAAACATGTCAATAAAATAACTTTTACCAAAATTAGGTGTCTACATATATAAGCATAAAAGATAATCATGATATTCAAATACCTCATATGAATAATACTAAAATATAAAATGTCAAATCATCCATATACATAAATAAATGATATAAATATGATAACTCAATTAGTCGAGCCATCCATGTTGACTACGTATAAAATCAATAATGTCTAGAATGAAATAATAACAACATTGGAACTCAATACCTTCAAATAAAATGCATTTGTCATCACAAGGAAAATTATATGATAATATAAGGTAAAATAAAAATCTATAAAAAAATTAGTCTCACAACTGTTATACCTTTTAAGACTTATAAATTAGATCTTGATCACACATTTAAACTATTGTATAACACTAGTGATCAAATCTCAACTTCAATTTTGAGCTTAGTTGTGAAAAAAAATCACCAATGTATGGAAGCATAGTATACATAAGTAATTTCCTCTCATTTAAAATGATCTAGCTTTATCCTTTATTCTTTCTTAAAATTAATTAGGTGATTATACTTTTTTTAAATTATATATCATTATAAAATAATTTGGGACAAGGAACATTTATGATCATTATCTTAAGTGAATTCATAAATTTAAAGACACTTTATTAAATAATTTCAATTGAAATTGAGAGATGTGATACTTTTACATTCCATATAAATTAGATTGTGGGCTTTTGGAAAATCGTGTACAAATTCTTTATTTCAATTTTATAAAAACCTATAATCTATTCAATTAAAATTATTTATAAATTATAAAAATAAAGTGACTTAATAAAATAATAATATTTATTAAATTCATAAACAATAAACATGGTTCACCTCTCCTTAAAAATTTTGTGATGCATTAATTTTAACTTTAGAATATGCCATGCATTTTAAAATTTATCATAAGATTTATCTTAATAAGATAAAATCAAAATTATTAAACTCAATAATAAATACTTATATAATGTGTGGATTATTTCTTTTCGATTTTTCAACATATATAAATCTCAATCATTGATGTAGGAGTGTCTAGGTTCACTAATAATCTGTTACTAACCAAAAATAAGATTAGTATTAGGTGGAAATAAGTAGCGTTGTAGGTATTTTTGTCCTAAGAATAATTATGGTGTTTTACAAACATTTCAAGGATTCTATGATATATCTCAAAGCATGAAACCATTGACATAAGTTTCCACACATTTTTACTTTATGCCAAAACACCTATAAATTTGATACAAATAATAATTCAACCAAAAACTCTAGAAAAAATAAAAGCCCTGTGGTAATTTATGATTTGTCAAAATAAACTTTACTTCATGGTTATGGTTTTATGAGAAAATGTAATAAATATACATTATTTTGATAACTCATGAATTTGCTAGGAACATATTATCAACATTCTAAAGTCATCTGCCAAAATAGAACATATTATTAGGGTTTTCCTAGAAAATGTAAAATATGGTACAAGCCCTATGGTAAATTGCAGTTTTGTAGGATCACATTAACGACATTCAATTCTCATTTGTCAAATTATATTATGGAATAAATTTATGTTTTTTCACATAAGATCCTTCAACCTCAAGACATGTGTATGGATAATGTGCACGAGGGTGTGGCATGTTCACTATTAAATTTGGAATTTAGGGTGGCTCATGATAATGTGCCATCAAACCTATAATGTGTTATGGGGCATGGATGTGTTATGGATATTTGAATTTTAATACACATTTAATTATTTTGGAACATAGTGATGTTTTATAATTATTTAATGACTATATCTCATAAGTAGGAGCATTTGGGTTCACTAGCAATCTTGCATCAACCAAAACCATAGTAGTATTAGCTAGCAATAAGCAATGTTTTAGGTATTTTGGAATGAAGAAAATGTGTGTTAATTTAGGAACACCTCAATAGTTTTTTGATATCTCTTAGAGCATCAGACAATTGATGTAAGTTTTTTCATTGTATTATTTTATGCTAAAATTCCATAAACCTGATATGAAGTTGTAATTCAAACCAAAACTCTATAAAGAGTTGTAGATCTCCCTAGTAACTTGTGGTTTGAAATAATAATGGAAAAAACATTAGGAATATATCTCTCAAATAATATCTTATTTCACTTTTATGATTTTAGAAAAAAATATAAGAAACATTATAGGCTTTGTGGTAACTTTGGATTTATTGGGAACATTTTAACAACATTTTGAAGTCATCTACCAAAATCAATCATACCACCCTACAATGGTTTTCTCAAAAATTGAAAAAAATACAAGCAACTTTGTGATAAGTTATGGTTTTTAAGCAATATATTAATATCATCATAAGCTCATATGTTAAATTATATTATGGTGCATGGTTAAGGTTTTCCATAGAAGATCCTTTATCCTCAAAACATGCATATCATTGATGTGTAACAATGTGTGACCTATTCAATATTAAATTTTAGATTCATTGGTGGGCCACAACAATGTGTTATAGAAATTGTGATTTGTGATGGGGTATGTCATGTGTTATGGACATTTGTAATGCATTATACATTTGATGGTTGTGGTGCAAATGATGTCTTATGATCATTCAATGATTATGGGTTATAGTGATGTGTTATGGGAATTTGATAATTGTGTCATTAGTGGGATTTGAAATCATTAACATAAGTAGGTATATTATGCATCTATATAAATACATCCCTAAACATGTAATACAATGAGGAAGATATAAATACATAAAAATGAGCTAAAGGTTAGTATGTTGGCACAATGAGCTAAGAGAGTTAGATCTGAAAATAAAAGAGTGCAAAGCATCTCATTAAGGTCTTTTTTTACAAGATTTTTTTTAATGTCCATAATAGGATTGAAATGTATGTTAAATGTAATTTTTTCCAATGAAATTAATTAAAAAAAATTATTTCATTCCATTTATGTGTACGTGGCTATAAGTCAACCATTTTTTGTGTTTATTTTATCAATTTTGTGGTCTAGGGTAGTTCTTAATTGGATCCCTTAACCGTGGTTACATCATTTAGTATCAAATCATAAGGTTACCCTTACAAAATAATCACATGATAAAAAGGTTTATTTTCCACATTTTTGAGTGTGGGTGGAAATCAGTGAAGACATCTTCCAACAAGTGTTGGGTAGAAAGAGTAGTGGTTATTTTTTAATTTTAAGGAAATGGTACACAAAGGAGTTTTGAGTTCTTAGAGTACCTTAAGCACCAATAATTATAGACTTGGTTGAATTGATGATAAATATACAAGCCCATTAATGGGACATGGATATCATAAAACATAGATTATTTATCGTGGAAGATGAAAATAATAATAATGAAGCCATAGAATAAGTTCCTAATAACCAAGAATAATAATAAAAGGTTGATGAACCTAAGGATTTATTCCTAGGTACAGTTGTAAGGATGAGTATTAAGCCAAAGTTGGACATTCCTAGCTATTCAGGAAGTTTGAATCTTGAAGATCTCATTGATTATATCACTGAGTTTGAGAAATATTTTGAGTATGAGAGTATGGAAGATCCTAATAAAATAATATTTTTATACCCCAATTTGAAAATTCATGCATTTTTGTGGTGGGAGCATTTGAAAATGGAAAGAGTGCATAGGGGTAAAAATAAAAATAATACCATGGATAGATTGGTTATGAATTTGAAGGAAAAATACATACCTATTAATTACTAGTTAACTTTTTTTTAAATTACGATAGAAGGACATGAGTGTAAAGGATTACACCAAAGAGTTTTATAGACTAGCTATGAGAGTGGGTCATGTTTAATATGGCATTGACAAGATATAAATATACATAAATCGATTGTGCATTTCCATTAAAAATGTGTTTTGTATGTGTGAATTTATTATAATAATCATATCAATTTATTTTGAAGGTATAGGATAAGTTTTTGCATAAAAAATAAGGAATGACATGAAGAAAATGAAGAATTTTATGTGGATGAGGATTAAGAAGCAACAACATAAGTTATTATACACAAGGTGGAGAATATTTTACTTCTTAATGTAATGATATATCACAAAGAGGTATATGATGCCCTACTAGAGGTAAAGGATCATATAGAAGAGGTAGAGAAAAAGGATACATGGGTCCATGCTTCAAATGTGATGAAATTAGGCATAGAGCATTTGGGTGCCCATATATGCATAATAATGGTATAAGGGAAATGATGTGAATTTGCACATAATACAACATAGGAACAAAGAAATGTGTCTATCCATAATGGATAAGAACCAAAATAAAGAGAAACTCTCATGATGAAGAGGACATTGTAAAAACCAAAGGAAAATAGTCTTGCATAGAGGAATAATCTATTCAGAACCATCTATAAGTATAGAGGTAAGTGTCATAAGTTTATTTTTAGTGGTAACACAAATAATATTATTTCATGGTCAAAAATATTGTTCTAAAGAAGATTAAACATTAAAACCCCTATGAAGTATCTTGGTTACTGAAGGGACATCAAGTTATGGTGAATAAATTTTTTGATAATTTTCTATATTAGTGTGTATAAAGATGAAATCATGTGAGACACATGATTCACGATTTATGCTATGTGTTACTTGGAAGGCCTTAGAATTTTGATAGAATGGTGAAACATGATGGATGCATAAATAAATATATTTTTGTGAAGGATAGGATGAAGTGTACATTATTTCCATTAAAGGACAATAATTAATAAGTGGATAGGAATCCAAGAATTATGTTGGTGTCAAAAAAATAATTCCTAGAAGAGGTAAGTAAGGAGAGAGCATGATTTTTGGCCATGACTAAACCTGTGCAAGTTAAGATAACATAAGAATAAGAAGAACCTCCATGTGAAGTGAAAGACTTATTGAAACAGTTTCTATATATTATTTCAAATACTCTTATAAAAGGGTTTCCACCCATGAGGAGTATAAGTCACTACATGGATCTGATTGTAGGATCTAGTTTACCAAACAAAATGGTATATAGATTGATTCCCAAGGAGAATGTAGAGGTGCAGAACAATTACTTGAGATATTAGATAAAGGATTAATAAGCTAAAATGTAAGCCCATGGACAATCCCAAAAGTCTTATAACCAAATAAAAGTGTATAATGGAGGATGTGCACTAATTCTAGAGCCATCAACAAGATTGTTATCAAGTACAATTTTCCACTACCACCAATGCATGATTTTATGGATTGTTTAAGTGGATCGCAATAATTCATGAAGATTGACTTTAAGAGTAGATATCAACAAATACACATAAGGTAAGGTGGTGAGTGGAAGACTATGTTAAAAGTGAAAGAAGGATTATATGAGTGGTTAGTCATGTTATTTGGGTTGTTTAAACATGAGTAAATTATTGAGACTCAAGAATTAAATTTTGAAACCATTTATTAGTAAGTTATTCATTATGTATTTATATGACATTATAATTTTTAGTAGGTTGAAGGAAGAACACTTAGTTCATTTGAGACAAGTGTTGTAGTGGTTGTGAGATGAAAATTTGATAAAAAATTTGAATAAATGTAGCTTCATTAAGAAGGAGTTAGTATACTTAGGTTTTTTAATTCCCCAAGAATGTTTGAAGATGGATCCAGATAAGGTACATGTTATCCTTAAATGGTCATCACCAAGAAATATGTTTTAAACATGTAGGTTTCATGGATTGGCAAATTTTAAAAGTAATTTTATCAAAAACTTATGAATTATATGTTCACCTATCACAAAATTAATGTAAAGTGATAAAAAAGAGTTTGTTTGGAGTGAAAAATAAGAAAATAATTTCTAACAGTTAAAGAATAAATTGATTGAATAACCAATGTTAATATTCCATAATTTTAACAATGTATTTTAGGTTGATTGTGATATTAGTGACACAACAATAGGAGTTGTGATACTTTAGGAAGGTAATCTCATTGATTACATCAATGATAAACTAAATGATATGAAGAAAACATATTCATTATTTATCAATATTTATATACCATAGTGCAACAACTTAATATGTGGATGCATTACATGTTTCCCAAGGAATTTAAATTATACACAAATCATCAAGCACTATAATTCATAAATATTCAAGCAAATTTTAAAAAATACATATGAATTGGGTTTATTTTTTGTAGAATAAATCATTTATATTTAATCATAAGAGTATTAAGTAAAATAAATTTGTATATGCACTAAGTAAGAGGTGTCTCTTGTTGAATGAGAAGTTGGGTGAAGTCAGGGGATTTTATTTTTTGAATAAGTTATATGTTAAAGCGAAAAAAATTAAAGCGATGCATGGAAAGCATGTGAAAAACTAGTGATGGTGGATAAAACACCATGGTTGGATTATTTTTTTCAAGAAGGATTGTTGTCTAAGGAACACAGTTGGGCATACCTAAAGGTTTGATGCATGAAATTTTAATTAAGAGAAACATAGTGGAGATATAATACATCATTTTCATTGTGACAAAACATATGCATAATCAAATGATAATTAATTTGAGACAATTATGGGTGTACAAGTGCATAAATATGTTTAGGAATGTATTAAATTTCTATTTGTAGAAAGAGAAGTCAGAATACAAGGTTATATCAACCATTTCCTATACGAGATAGACCATGGGAAGAAATCAACATGGGTTTTGTTTTAAGATCACCTAGAACACAGAGAGGACATGATTCCATATTTTTAAATGTGGATATAGTTTCAAATATGACACATTTTATTATTTTTAAGAATATTAGTTATGATACACATATTTCTAACTTGTTTTTCAAAGAAGTTGTAAAGTTGGATGAATTTTGGCATAGCATAGTATCAAATAAAGATGTGAAATTCGTTAGACATTTATAGAGGACATTATGAAAGAATATAAATAGTAAAATAAATTTAAGTTCAACATATCATCCTTAAATGTATTGACAGATAAAGGATTTTAATAGAAATCTTAGTAACCCATTGTAATGTTTGATTAGAGGAAAACAAAGAACAAGGGATTAAATTTTGGTACAATCTAGGTTTTCTTACAAATAACTTAGTTAATAGGATCATTAGAAAAACACCATTTTAGATTGTGTATGGGAGTAGTCCAAGAGGTGTTTCATAATTTCATGATATTAGAAATAAGAAAATGAAGGTTGCTAGAGTAAAATATTTTGTTTAATATATCCATTATTTACATCAGAAAGTACACAATCAATTAAAAAGAAGCATTGTATAATATAAAAAACAAGTAGATGTGAAGAGAAAAAAATTGGAATACAAAGTGGGAGAGATAATCTTATCACACCTAAGGAATTAAATAGTTTCAAATGGGACTTATGAAAAATTGAAGTGGAATAAGATTGGACCATGCAGAGTATTGCCTAAATTTTCATCCAACACTTATGAGAAAGAACTATCTGATGGGATTGATATTTCACCCATTTTCAATGTTAAAATTTATATCCTTATTTTGAAGGATAAAGTAGTGAATAAGGCACAAGTATAAAATCTAAATAGTTTGATTTGAGATATCAGATGCCTAAGAAAGAGTTTGAAGAGGTGGAGAAGTTGATTAATACAAGAGTTATAAAAAAATTATGTGAAAAGGAGTTTACATAATATATAGTCAAGTGGAAGGGTTGAGAAGTTAAATATGAGACTTAAAATAGAATAACAAAACTTGATATGTGTATATTAACTCATGAGGAGCACAATAAAGTCACATGAGTATAATATCATGGTTATTTTTAGTACCCATGGTGTATGATGTAAGAGCATCTGAGTTCAATATAAATATTAAATCAACCAAAATAAGAATAGTATTATGTAAAAATAAGTAGTGTTGTAGTTGTTTGTATACTAAAATAATTACAGTGTTTTGAGAATACTTCATGAGTGAAATATTTGTCAAAGAATTAGAACATTGACATAATTTTTTGTATGGACTTCTTTTGTGCCACAAATTTTGGAAATCTAATATAGAGTTGTAATTCAACTCAAATTTTAAAAATAACTACAAATCTCTATGGTAACTTGTAGTTTGTAGAAAAAATGGAAACAACTTGATGAAATCATTCATAAAATCAGATCCTACCACATAATTATGGTTTTGTTAAAAAGTATACAAAACACTATAGGTTATGTGGTAACTCATTGTTTTTTGGGAAACATCTTATGGTTATTCTAAATTCATATGCCAAGACATATCATACCATCCTATCATGATTTTCCTAATTAATATAAAATATGCTATGATATCTCATATAACTTTTAGTTTTTCAAGAAACATATGAAATCATTTCAAGCTCATATGCTAAATTATATTGTGGTGTAAGGGTATGGTTTTCTACAGAAGCTCTTTCAACCTCAAAACATGCCTATGGTCGATGTGGAGTAGGATTTGACCTGTTCAGTATTAGATATGGAATTTGTGATGGGACATAGAGATGTGTTGTGGAACCTATGATGTGTTATGGGGAATGTGATGTGTTATGGTAATTTGGAATGTATTGTGATTTTAATGGTTGTGGTACATAGTGATGTGTTATAAATATTTAATGATTGTGGATCATAGTGATGTGTTGTGGACATTTAATGATTTTTGTATTAGTGGTTAATTAAGGGTATTAATGTAAGTGGTTGAATTATGCATCTATATAAACACATCCCTAAACTTATGAGATGAGGAGAAATGTAGAGATCTAAAACAAATAAGATAAAGGTCAACAAATTGGGATAGCAAGCTAAGAAAGTTAGATCTAAAAATAAAAGAGAGTGGAGCATATCATTGAGGTTATTTTAGGACTAATTTTTTTGTAATGAATATAAAAATACTATAGTGTGTCTAGAATGTAATTTCATCCATTGAAATTAATACAATAACAATTGATGTTTTTATTTTTGTTCTACACAAGATTGCAAGTCAATTATTTGTTTGTGTTTATTTTTAGGGTTGTGTGGTCTAAGGTCATAATTAATTGGATCCCCTAATCATGACTACATCAATCACATTCAAAATGAATAAAAATTACATATATGTAGATCTAATCTATTTAAACCATTTTTCGTTCACAAAAAAATATAAAAATATTTCAATGCATAAATTATGAATCATTTGCATGAAATATTTGTCACATTTTCGACCACATCTATAATTGAAGTGTTACATTTTCAAAAGAAGATAAATAAGCATAACACATGGATTTAAAAATGTATTTATTGAAGTTCAATAAACCATCTTTCCACTCAATAAAACATATGAAAATATAATTTTTATGTAAAAATTCATCACTATGAATACTAATGGATCAATACTCATGCACATCAAACTTAAAATTGTAACAATTCATGGTGGTCTAGAAAATCATGTGAAAAAATATATATTTATACTAAACAATAGTCAATGAATTTATGTATCAATATCCACTTATTATACCTTATCTCATTGATATTTTACCAAAATAATAGAATATTATTAATACTTTCTCATTTAATTTTAATAGAGATAATACAAATAATTTATTTATGTAAATCTCTCATCACAATATGCCAACATAAGAATACTAAAAATAATCATTCCAAGCTAACATGAATATATAGAGAATAACATATTCCCACGTATGTGTTTCACTTTCAAAGTTAAAACAATAACCAATGAATTTCTTTAAATATCATTAACCCATTTGTAATGAAATAAGAGTGTTTTTTATCATGTCAACTCAATGAACCATAAATGGAAAATCTCATAGAACAATAACTTGATGTGACCCAGAGAAAATTTTTAATATCAATCTATTTTTTATTGCATTGTCTATCATATGTGTTGGCACTACCCTGTGTTTATTGGTAATGTCCCTATGCATTGTGTGGGTTTGTGACTTATGATACCCATGTGTGTGTTCTTATAAATTATTAATGTGTGTTTTTACTTGCCCTCAGTCCTATGCACTAATATATTTTTTCCCTCTCCTTCATCCCAAACCCTAATTTAACTTCTAGACATTAGATTAACCTACAACTAGGGTTATATATTTGGGTTGGGTTGACCTCAACCACTCCCCTTTAAGTAGTTAAGTGTTTCATATGTTCCAATACTCTAAATAGGGTTCAAACCAAACTTAGTTCTCCCACCTATTTGTGTTTTCTAAATCATATGAATACAAGTATAAATTTCATTTCAATTAGGTCCTCCTTTGATACAAGTATGAAATTGATATACCTAATTAGGTTTATTCTTTTATAAAATTCAAGAATATACTCAAGTACAATATAAGTCAGGCATAAGTCTATTTTTCTCTCTGAAATCTAGTGTATCATCATGAATGTTTGTGTCTCACCATTAAATATTGTGTCTCACAATGAATGTTTATCTATAAAATGTTATTAGAGACCTTATATATAGTGCTCTCAAGTTTAAATTATGGAACTACTATTACTCCCAAACTGGCCCAAAAATATAATATAAATCAACATGAATGGTATACAAATCAAAAGAGATGCATAAACCATGTTAGGACACTTTTGACTACATCAAACCCCTCTAGTAACAAATATAGTCTGATATTATCATACCATCCTAAGCATATATAAAAGAGATAATAATAATAATAATAAATTAGGGATCCCTATGACAAACCAAAAATCATAGGGAAAGATCAAACAGATTCCATGCACTCAAGCTTAATATAAAAGAAAGCAAAAGATCAAGACAATAACTCCAATACGTGTTGAATTCATAATGAGAATTCATTTATGTAAAGTTGCATGAAAATAATTTTTTTACATGGGTTTCATAAACATCATAGACAATGTATTTTCACCCTCTTATTTTAGAATCATCGAAGTAACCCAAGGCATGAATTATAGGTTATGACTCTCATATGTAGTCATAGTGGAATAGTAGGATGTGATCTTCAGCCCATCAAGGAAAATTCATGAAAATGATAAAAAATAACACCAAATGATGTAAATTTACAATGATGTTATAGTATAATAATTATATATTATTAAAAAATGAAAAAGGAAGGCCAATGAGATAGGGTGAGTTGGTTAAGTGGTTTGGTTGTTCTAAGCCCCATCTAGGTTCAAATCTTAGAAATGACATATGAGGCCAGTTGTTACTGTTTACATTCTTAGGGTCATTTATGGTCATTGTTGGTATAATTCCCAAGGTTTTTAATGGTCATTGGTGTGATTATCAAGGTTATTCATAGTCATTGGTATAATTCTTAGGATTGTTAGTGACTAATGGTGGTATAGTTGGTATTATCTAGTTACACCTAATACAAATGGTATTCTATAGTTAATAAAATGGTATCTAGGCCTTGATTATGTCCTAGACCAGTTTCAATCTCCAATCAAAAGTCATCACCTAGCAAAAAAATAAGAAAAAAGGGAAGGGTAGGACTAAAAATAAGGTTCCAGATTTAAACTATGTCACCCTTTTGCTTAAGCAACATTCTCTGAGATATATTTAAAGATAACTAGAATTAATAAAATGTATAATTCACTCAAATCATAACTAATAAAGTGCATGAGTCTCAAGATTAATCAACTAGGAGTAAATTTAAGCAACAACTATTTGTAAGATAAATTTATCACAACAATAGCAATTGTACATATATCCAAAACAAGTTTATAAAGGTAAAATTAACTAAAGAAAATACCAAACAACAAAGATAAGAGATTATCTTAATGAAAAGGTCAAAATATTAGAATTTCACAATCTAACCTAGTCATAATAAGTAATTAAATATCTACGATAATCACTTAAATCTTAAAAACACATAGATTTAATATGAAATTGTTGTAAAGAATAAAATCATAGCATACCCATGGAACATCTTGAAGATTTCCTAGTTTTTGTCTCTCATATTATTTCTAAATATAATATTTTAAATATAATGTATTTATAAAATCATGTGGTCACCACTTTTATTTAGCAAAATCCATTGCATGTGATCACTTATTTAAAAATAGATTAAATATAAATCTATCTAAAGCAACTAAAAAAATAACTAAAGATTTTAAATCTAAATTTAAAGTGAGATATGGTAAACTAAGAGATAAATTTGACTTTATTTTCACTCTTGGATCATTTAAAGTTATCCTTTTGTTTAAATTTAAAATTCTATAAGATCATGCAAGTGTCACCAATGTTTTATCCATACAACTATGACTTCAACTTTTTGAGAATTTTCTTGGTGCACATTTTGTATATCACTTTTTTAAGGCTCCTTTGAGTAATTTTTAGAGCTCAGGAGTATCCACACATAACTATAGTTATGAGATATTCTAAATTATAATCCAATATTTCTCAAAATATATTATGATCCAAATTTTTAGAAAACCCATAAAGGTTAGTCCTGACAAGCCTATAAATTATATTAATGTTGAGCAATCTCTACATAAATTTTGATTCAAATAAAATATATATTTACTTCTATTTTTTATCCTAAATTGAGGCTACTTGTGATCATATATCAATCCTCACTGATCAATTTTCCCCCTTTAGTATTCATGTAGTTTTTGAATTCATTATTTGAATCTACACATCTTGTGTGGCTATTCTACTCACTTTTATAATAGTGAAAAAATTATAGATTATTGTAAAATCTATGAGCTTGTGACCATTATTCAAGTAGTGGCATTCATCATATTTAACTTTATATTCATTGAGTGATGTGGTTTACTCCAAGTCTTTCACTTTTAAAGGTTGTATGTCATTGTGTCATTATGTTTTATGTTTGTACCACGTGGCATCATTTCATACAGTCATAAATTTTCTTAAATGTTTGCATATGAAGTCCCTTTTTCCTTGAGAATAAATGTGATGATGATAATTAGCATATTCCCATTGAGTTTTAGTTCACAAAAACATAAATATTATAATCCTTGCACATTCATTTTTAAGTCTATAATTTTACAATGCTGAAAATTACGATAATTGGCATTGTATGATAGGGTTCCATATCTTTAGATTGTAAGACCACTCTACAAATACATGTGATCATGACACATGGTGGCATGCAATTAGATTACATTCCCATAGACTATATAACTACATTTCACATATTTTAAATGAAAGTTTGTGAAGTTACAACTAAGTAAGGTGGTTACATCAATATTACTTTGATTATTCGCACCTTTGTAGCAAGTAACCTTTAACTACAAATGTGATGACCTTAGTTTATATGGTGTGAATAGATGTGTGATCAACACATGGAATCCTAGCAATCCCACAGTCATGAATAATAGAACACATTTGCAAATTCATGTGACTAATTATGAAATCATGACATTTAGAATGTTTCATTGAATTTGAACTGCCTAATGGATAGATTTGATTATGATGATATATGATCCAATATAAATACATGCAAATAAGTATGAATAATATTTGGAACTTACATGTCAAATAAACAAATTGATATCAAATATTTTATATGATATTATAATAAATAAAATTTGTCCAAAAAAGTCCCCAAGGAAACATTCTTTGACTTTGATCTCAAAAGCATAAAATGACTTGAGGTATAGAGATTAACACATATCAATCCTTAGCAAGACTTATTGAGATAATGCTAGTAAAGCAAACTGTGCTAATAAATTAGGAATAAAAATATACTCTAAACTAATCTAATCCTACTCCTAACATACTCCTAAACTAAAAAATCATAGTCAAGTCTTGGAGGGTGGACTTGAAAACTTGGTATGAAAAATTTGGCACCACCTCATAAAAGCAAGCTTTCACTTTTTATTATTCTAGGCCTAACAAAGACATCCTTGTATTATTTCCATAATTCATTCAATTTATTCATTCTAAATCTAAAAATATTTGAAAGTGTGTGTTCCATATGATGATCTTCATCAAACATAAAATCAACAAAAACATTGGGTTTGGATAAACATACCTCAAAATCAAGCCAAATAAATTCATGAAATTATTTTACTTGAAATTTTATGAGATTTGGAATTAGAAGCACAATGGATATTGATACTTCTTGATTTGATTCAGCTATAAAATTTTATTTTTTTCATCTTGTACAATTTCAATATGTTCCTCTTTCTAAATGTGTGTCATATTCATTATCAATTAGTAGATCCTCCTTAAGGAGTAGAATTTATTAGTATTCACAAAATGGAAACATAACCTACCTGAAATATATATAAAAAAAACATTTTTATATCATATATAACATCACAATCATCTTTATAATGTTCCTCTTCAATGCCTCGACATTCTACACCCATTAAAATCTCATAACCTTGTTCAATTTTAGAAAAAAAATCACTCACACTCTTTTTATTTATCTTTTTGAAAGTAGTTAGTGCCATCTATCTCCACATCACTATTATTTAATGTTATCTCATTACCAACATCTTTTTTTAACAAATTAAACTCTCAAATAACTCATTGTTTGAATTCCATGAAAGACATTCCTTCTTCCTCACTTTATTCTTCAATTTATTAAAAATACTCTATTGTATAGATCTCTTCTACATCATCATCAAACTCAGAAAACACATTATCATAAAAAATTACAAGTTCAAAATTTTCATTATTATCACATTAATTTTCATCTATAAAACCTGTTATGGTTGGTTCAATCATGAGGTCTTAATTTATGTCTTTTTAAACAAAGAAATCATATTTTTTTTAGTGATGGATTCAATATTGTGAACAAAGGTCTGATTTGAGTGATCGGTCATGGGAAAATTCAAAATTTGATGGGCTTAAGGAATGTTTGGTATGACATTATGAAAGAAACATAATTTATCATTTTTATTTGCAAAGATAATTGTTTGACCCTTTTTGGAATTAATAATAAAGAGAATAGCCTATTCAGTTAAGAAGAATATTATTCTATATGTAGGCCAATTAAATAGTAAAGATTCATAATATATTCTAATATAGTACTAAATTATGTAAATATTCTAAATATATAAAGTACAATGTCAAATAATGATTTTAGTTATTAATCATGAAAAATTTAATAACATTTAGCTTATTGAATGATGTGTAAGAAGATCTAAGAAGTGTAAGTATAGAAATAATCAAGATGATACTTAACTATGATTCATTAGATTCTATGAATCAACTCTCTATCAACCTAGACACTATCATCAAAATAAGGATACTATCATATATGTTTCTATCCTAAAATTGACACTTATATCCACAGTGAATTACAAGTCCTTTTCTATAAATTCCACCTGAGCCTATCAGGGTTCCCTGTATCCTTGTAGATTACCTATTCAGATCATGTGCACAAGTTTTAGATATAATTATGTAGTTCAGAACCTTAGGTACTCTAATTAAAGCATACCACCTTACAAAACAAGAGTTAGTGGGCTACAATGAATTCAAACTAACTTCAAAGACATCTATGTTAGTAAGTGCTTCCTACATAGCCATATACTCTGAAGAGGGCCTAATACTAATGTAGGTCTCTCCCTTGCATGGGATTATGTGTGAACAATTTTTTAATATGCTAAATGTGAGTGCATGTAATGATATAACTTGTAACTTGGGAAATATTACTCATGGGATACTCTTTGGATGCTTCATACATATAATAATATTGCTCCTATGATTGATATGGAAATAGGGAAAAATATGATAGGTTTTCTAGCTTGAGAGGTGCTTTTAGATAAAAGTGTGCTTGAAAATTACCTTGGTGTGTATAACACACATTGATTTGAATTAATCTATGTTTTAATTTGATGTTTTTGTATTACTTGAAACCAAGAGCATGTTACAGTGAAATTATTTCATATAATCTTAAATATTAAATAATTGAAATACTTGAAAGAAAAGAGATCAAGGAAGGTGTACACTTGTGTGTCGATGTAACTATGTTACCCATTAATAGTTTGATTTGGTAATTATGCTTCCTAGTTAAACCATTAGAGAGAGAGAAATAGGTTCACAACTAAACCATGGAGATGTGAAGAAGATAATTTGAGGGTGATCATGGCCCCAATCCAGTGTAGAGGTGAGTTCTACCAAGTCCATTGAGTGTGCTAAATCTCAATCACACATATCAAGTGAATATATAATCTATCTAAGTAAAATGGTATAACCATATCAACTTGAAAAAGGGGAGTAGTGCCAATTCCATCAAGGGAATTGAATCTCAATTTTATTAATTAATATAGCCAACTATTACACCAGATAAAATCTCAAATGATGCATCTTGGTAAGTTTTGTACATAAATGTGTATATAATATGAATATGTATTTATGATTTTATGCATTTTCATGGCACATGCATCTCTTATGTATGTCAAGCTGGAGTATCTATCAAAATTTAACCTTTCCTCTGTAAAATATGTATAATATCTACCAAAAATATTTAAAAATGTCCCAAATCTATGAAAAGCTATGCCAAGTACATAAAATTCTAACCCAAGTGTATATATGAATCATTTTAAGTGTATCAAATTCTACCAATTCTTCCAACAATTTATATGTGGACTTATGTCTCAATGACATACCCCATTAATATGACCCCACCTTTTTGAGGTGAGAGGAATTCAATGTGATTGTCATCTTATCCAAAAAGGATAAAATAACCATGCTATATATGTATCAATCATGTAGTAAAGAAGTATATAGTGGTATAATGTCTAAGTAGATATATCAATGAAGCTCATAGTACCTAAGCATAAAAAGTCCTAAGATGCATGATACGGATCATGTAAATGTCTAAAATTAACAAGCACATGCTCAAGAAACAATCAAACACACATAGAAGTACTCAATGTCACCCAAGAAGAGGTATAAATAAATATCAAACAAGGGGCATGTTCAAATGTCGTGCACTCAAAAGGGAAGACATATTTAAAATTCCACACAACAAATAAATAATTAACACTTAGGTAATTATTCCCAACTAATAAGGAACATGTTTAAATATTGCATAAGCAATAGAAGGTATCAAACAATAAGTACACTTTAAGTGAAAATTAAATATAAGCAACTAACATAAGCATATCATACTAGTCCTTGCATGTATGTGTTAGAAAAATGTCCTATATAATAGCATATCAAATATATTGTATAATATTTAAGCATGAGTATGTGAATGTGTAAGAACTAGTATATAATTTTAGCATGATAATGTAAAGTTATCATAAAACAATAGAATATGTATTAATCATGATCAATAGAAGTAATATCCCCAGTGTAGTGTGTCACATGGGTAGAGGAAAGGTCTAACATCTATACATGTATGTGTCATGGATCTAGTTTATGTTCATATCACACTCAAGTACCCATGAAACATATGTGTGTATAGAAATAAAATGATATTATATGTATCAACATAAATCAAACCACATATGTAAAATCTAGTAAACATGTGAATGTTAAATATTTTTGTATTTTTAATTTATATGAATGATTTTTTTTTAATTTTTTATTATTATAATTAATATAATTAATCATATTCATCTAGATCAAATCTAGAGTCATATAGATACATAACATCTTATGCTTCTCTATTTGTTGATTGGTCTATAGCACCATCATGTGGTATGTTAATTAAGCATCATTTATGGAAAAATGTAATACCATTATTATTAAGATTTATTATTATAATTAATATAATTAATCATATTCATCTAGATCAAATCTAGAGTCATATAGATACATAACATCTTATGCTTCTCTATCTATTGATTGGTCTATATCACCATCATGTGGTATGTTAATTAAGCATCATTTATGGGAAAATGTAATACCATTATTATTAAGATTTATTGTGGCCTCCATTTTGTATAAACAAAATTTTCTTAATGTAAATTTATGTTGATACACATGATACATGATCCACACCTTTGTAAGGATAAGTTGGGGTCCACAAACAATTGGTAATATGATGTATCCCAAAGAGTCTTTCTAATACCCCCTATAATATAAATATTTTATGGTATATCCCATTTGTAAAAGTCTGCTCATATTACAATAACTTTCCTTTTGTCTATAATCAATTTGATTATTATAAAAATAAGCTCCTTGCATGAACAATGTAATTATTAAATCATTTTAGTAAGGATATTCTTTGATTGTTAAATTTTTACATAATGCTTTTTGAATTTCAATAGTATCAAGAATTTTTTGATTTTTTGGTATGCTAATGATACCCTTGTGTTTGTACTTTTGTATTTGTTTATGTAATGTAGTACAATTGTCAGTATCATGTCCTATAATTTGATGATAAACACACAATTATTTTATTTAGTTATTTAATAAATGTGTTCTTGCTCGATGTTTAGTAGTGAATAATGTAAGAAATTTATTTTCTAATAACATTAGAAAAAGTATTACATGTGTCTTAATGTGCCAGAATTTGAATTTATTGTATAATATTTTTTTCAATTTTTACCACCTTATTGATTAAATTGTGGAAAGGTGACACATAAGAAACCAAAATGCAGTTATTATTTATTTTTATAAATTCACTTTTATTTTATGTATCTTTGATGAAATTTTTTCTTTGAAAAGAATAGGCATTTAATTATTTATTATTGTTGACTTGATCACATGAATATTTTTTCATGTCTATATATAAGCTATCGAAAGAAGTATATTGATTATCTAATGATATTTATTTAAGTGTATAAATAATAAATTTACTAAATATGAATTCTAATTCCAAATATGAAGGTCAAAATGTTAAATAGTATATGGCATTCTTAAATCAGAAAGCATAATCCCTAAGACACTTGTCATCATATTGCTTTAAACATTGAAAATGGTCTAATGTTAATTTGGGCACTTGGTGCTTATTAAAATCTAAGAGAAAAATCTCCTATAATTTCTTAAAAGTTAATAGGGAACCATTGGGAAGGAAACATAACCAATCTCAAAAAGTTGAAGTCATAGTTGCATGGAAATCTTTGAACAATAAATGACCATCTTTAGCCCAAATACCAAAATATTACACATATTGAATTACATGGTTGTAATGGTATTCCTGACTAAAAAAAAGGTAGCATTGGTATGATTAATTGTTATGGATAAGGATATTCAAATAAAAAATTTCAAATAGGTTTATCTTAAACAATATTATTTTTTAATATTAGCATTGCATGATAACATTTTTAAATTGATAATTATAAATTGTCATTGGATATATCCTATGGTACTCATCATGGGTGTAAGGTGACTAGTAGGAATTATTGAGGTTTTAAAAAAATGTATCCAAGAGTTATGATTTGTCCTCTTTTTGAAGTCGAGGAATGGTAAGTATATTTTTATTATTAGATTGGGAAAATAAGGGAATTTTGCTTAGTTGTATCTATTTACATGAAGAACATCATTGGAATTTTTCAAGGAATCCATGATATCTTTATGAACTTGGTAGAAATTAGTATAGTTAAATTAAGGAATATTAGGCTCGATCATATCTAATTGTTTTTTGGTTGGTGATGTAGACACCAAAATTACGTCACACACACGTGTAACTCCCTGTGTCGAAACCCACCTTAGGCATGTTTCAATAATAATAATTAATCTCCCTAACACATACTTTACCCCTCACACATTTAATTAATTTTAAAATACTTAATTAAGTTAATTAAAAATTCCTATTACCACCTTACCTGGCCACTTCGCCTTATGACTAATTCTCACCTGATGAGTCACCTCAAGACCTGATCTCCTCATCCTAACTACCCAAGACTTATTCCCACTTCCAAACTAAATTCCTAATCAAGTACCTTCTTCCTAACCTCTTATTTTTACCATTTTATAATGGGTGTCACACTTGACATGAACAACAATAGAAAATAGGCCAAAAATAGTAAGATTTTCCTATTCTAAGGCCATCGACATCGGTCAACCCATGGCCGATGTGAACAGGATTGCCGACGTCAAAAATATAATCCAAAATCCAACCTAAAGTTTAGGTCAATAGAAATTAATAAAATTCATTCTTACTCACGTTCAAGATCTGAGCATTCTATTTTTGACATCCTAGCTTACAATCATCTTGCATAAGTCAATCATGTTCAACAACTGAGCTCTTAAGGACCAATAACACCCACTTATTCTCTCTATTTAGGCATTTAGGTTTGGACTCCTACTAGGGATCATCAATCTAGTATATATCATTTGATAACCATAGATAAGTACATCACATATACTATAGGTCTTTTAAACATATATTCTGTTATTTCTTTAGATTTACTACGCATTTCTTTATGCACTTCTGATTGTACCTGTGTGAGGCAGTTACAAAGCTTCCTAGCTTGTTTCCCCTTAACTTGAAGCACCAAACCTCTAACCAGATCTACCCAAGACATAATCTCTCTCTCATAACTCTTCCAACCTTCTAAACCTGATCCAAATCATTTCCCAAACCCAAAAAAGCCTTTTTCAAAGCTCCCTAATAATTATTTCCCCTACCAACCTCAATATCCTAATCAACATCGATCACCTCACTATTGACCTCGATAGTATAACCAATATCGATCACTACCCCACTAATATTGGTGACTATGGGTTCCCTAGCCTCTTTAAAACCTACCCATACAACTTCTAAAATACAAATACAATACATCACCTACACCCTGTAACTCTATGTTGCATACAAGTTGTTAATAACGGTAATCTTATCTCTCTTTCACTCTCTCTTTAACTCTCTTTCAGTTATTTATTATTTTTGTCTCTCAAAAGTGGGTTTTCATCTCTAAGGAAGTTTCAAACTTCTTAGAATAAGCACGTAGCTTGGCAGCCCACTCATTTAATTGCTAACAAACATCTTGTGGTATTGCTTTCTTACTTATAACGAGTCCTCCCCAACCAAAGAGGAATGCTCACAACATCTGGATACAATGCACAAACCAAATACAGGTTTATTCTAATCGATTATCCCCATCCTTCTTTATGTTTTCCTTTAAACTTAAAATAGACAAAATTAGTGAAACATTTATGGCATGTCTAGTGGGACCTTGGAGTTTTCCTTGGGTTCATTTATTGTTTTAAGCATTCATATAGGTACATTATTGTGAAATTTTCATTTCTTTTACTTCCTCCTCTTTTCTTCTAATACAAAAAATTCAATTTCTTATTCTCTATTTAAAAAGCATTAAACTAAAAAAAAATCTTTTCTCTTTGCCTTTAAAAGCAATTTATCATTTTCTTTTACAAAATAAAATATCTTCTTTACTTTATCTTGCATGCACATGAGGATAGTGAAATTCATACTCTATTGCTATTTCATCATTGTTTTCATTTAAATTTAAGCATTTTAGATTTGGGTTTAACACTTACTGCATTTTATAGTTTGTTTGTTTCATGTTAACTCGCCTAGTTAATTACAAGCATTTTGAATAAATTATAGTATACTTATGTTACACAACCAAATCACATTTACATAAACAAACATCTAAACTCACCTGAGAAAAGGCCCATTGGGATTTCATCACCTGGTGGATCACTTTACCCTACCCAGCTATCCTACTTGGATTTCACCACTAAGGGGAGAACCCACTCCATTCTCTGATGGAGTATAATCTCTAGACAGAAGGTATATTTTGGCTAAGCGGCCTAACTCGGCTCTAGGTTCATGAAGTGTAGAGATCAAACTCCTAAAACAAGCCATGTACCTAGTCTAACATAAATTTCCTCTTGAGCACTAAAATTAACCTAAAACCAACTCTAGATTACTTTCTAGTACCTTCGATAACCAAATTCTCTTCTCACTATCCGATTAAGGCATAAGCCAACATGAGACTAAAAATTAATCTCTAGGACTTAATAATTGTTGGTTATATATTCTTTTTATGCTTTTATATTGCCTTCTATATTTTGGAGTTGGTAAAGATGTTTTCCTATTGATTCACAAAATCAATACTATTTCTAATACTTGGTTTGTATAACCTATTATCTCAAGTTTTTTTAGTGTTCTTCCTTCTTACATAGACCTTTACATACACTATTTTACCTAGTTTCAACTTCAAGTTTCTTAAAACATCAAAGTTTCCATCTCTAAATATTCCACAGTGACCGACATCAGTTAACCCTACCAACATCGGCATATTTTACTTACCAACATCAGTTATTCCACTAATGTCAATAAACTTTTTCTACTGACATCAGTTAAGTGACTGACATTGGTGACTATGTAATTTCATCTGCTCAAAATAACAAGCTAAAGTAGCCCACTTACCCACACCCAAACTTGGTTTTTCCTTATTCTGCTTATAATAAAAAGTAGTAAGACTATTTAAACATCCTCTTGCATGGCATTGACACAAGTTCAAGCCAAAATTATTATCGATTATGAAAGATGACAACCACTTCCACCTTCCCCTTTCACTTCTTATTCTGTCATGGAACATACTTCAAACACAGAGCACACTCACAGCCCTAACCAAATTTCCATTGTGCCTGAGGGAGATCCAGATTTGCTAAATTTCTTGATTGCAATGTGGCAGCCCTTTAACATTACCTTGTTATGAGCCAAACCCACAATTTTTTAGGTGACCCAATTTATGGTATGTCAACCTCTCTAATGGAGACAACCTCAATTTTAATTGCCTCCACTATTTTACCCATGGTTACCCAAACCACCACTTTGACAAGTAACCCAACTATAAATAATGTTCAAAGTGTAGCATCTCCAACTTCCCAATCCCACCTAAACCCTAGTGGGACTTCCCTACTTTCACAACCACAACTAGTTTAGTCAATTCACACCCCATTCTAGAATTTAGTGGTACCTATTCCATTTACCCTCACACTTATAATTACCTAAGTTATAACTCACCCTTCATCTAGTTTAACCATGCCAATAATCCAATCTATAATAACAATAACCAACCAAGGCATAGTCTCCAACCCAATGGGATAAGCCCCTTTTCTTTTTGCACCCTAGCCTATGACTCATTATCCTTATGTTATTCCAACACAACCTCAACAGGCTATGTCATATGCTTCTTCTACTTCCTATCAACTTCTCGATAACTTAGGAGGTATTCCTCAAACTAATCCCCCTTCAGACATCATTAAGATGTTGATGGACAAGATGTCTAATCTAGAGACATTAATTTCTAGTTTAAAGAATGTGTTATCTTATGATCAGATATGCAATGAACCAATCCATCCTTTTGTGCCTATTTACCCTTATTCATGCCAATGGGAAATCCCTAAATTTACTCATTTCTAGAGTAAAGAGGACCCACAATAACACTTATGAGCATTTAGACATGCTTATTATTTAATAGGGCATGATGATGCATTACTACTTCACACTTTCCCTATGTCTCTTTCAAGTGTTGCCTTGGATTGGTATAGCTATATATATTATCACTCCCTTTTCTCATTTACCCAACTCACACAAATATTCCTAAACCATTTCTCTATTAACATTTCTAAGAAGGTTTCTATAATAGACCTTTATTCTATCAGGCAATTTAATGATGAGTCTATTATAGATTTTGTCATTCATTGGAGAAGTTTGATCAATCAACTCTCCTTCTCTTTACCCCAACCTAAGCTTATTGATCTATTATCAAGGGCATAAGCTAAGCACATCTCATCCACACTCTAGGTACAAACTTGCCACACATTTGATGAGGCCTTTATAATGGCATGGAAACTTGAGGTTTGTGTTATTGATGAAGGCAAAGTCAAGTTGTGTAGTAAGAATCCCAATTCTAATTAAAATGACTCCTCATCCTCTAAAACTTCTCCCTATAACTAAAATTATAAAGGCTCCACCAATATGGTATTCATTAAGTCAGCCTCTTCCACAACCACAAACCAGTCAAATTCCTTGACTTCCCAAAATCTAACTAAGCAATTTCAACATGTGATGAACCTCCTACAAAAAATTACTTCCTATAATAGATTTAATCAAAATATGCAAAAATAAAATAACTCTTACCAATAACAAAAAGATTATATCGATCGTAGGCCACTTCAAGGAGGCAACCTCCTTTGAGCAAGCTCAATACAATGAATTCATGGATGCCTTCATAGGGCCTCAACACTTACTTATATACTAACTCTATTCTAACAAATACTACTTCCCTTGTATGTGGGACAATTCAAATAAGCTTTAAGGGATGACTTACAAAGCATATGCGTCCATAGCAATTATTACACTAAAACAGGTTAAGGGCAATACAAGTTAAGGGTAATATGGCAATAATTGTATGTAGGACAATTCAAATAAGCTCTAAGGGATGACTTACAAATTATATGCATCCATAGCAATTCTTATTAGTGTAATAATTGCTATGGATGCATATGCTCCAAGTTGGAGAAGAATTTGGCCCCATGGAGCTCATCAAGAAGCTCATCGATGACAGAAATTGGGAATTTATCCTTGATAGTGAAGTGGAATGCAAATGTGCCATGACCCATCTTTTTTGTGAACCAGAAGCACTAGGGAGGAATATGGGCTGGTGTTGGGGTGAATAACTCCAAACTTAAGGAGTTCTCAGACTAAGTTCTCAATTTTAGTCTTTTGCAGATAGGGGTCATGGTATGGTTGGATGTTGGGTGGGATGCTTCCTAGAAGGAGAGAAATGTGGTGATCTTTAGGGCATGAAGGGGGCAAACCTACTAGTTTTAAAAAAATGGTTGCATGCTTGTCGAGTATGGCTTGTAAGTCTATAGGGTGGTTAGTAGTAGTGGGGGGCTGGAGTTGAATGGAATGTAGCTGTGCAATGACCCCATGTGAGCCTTTCTTCAAAAAAATTTCCATGTGATGAGAACTGATGATGCTAGAAAATCTTGGTAATAACCTTTTTAAGGTGTGCTTCTGACCATTATCTATGAACTGCATCCAAAGCTCAGAGAAGTCCCATAAAATAGGTCCTAATGTGCGAAGCCACTGTGCCCCTAAAACCACATCACACCCTCCTAAGGGTAGGGAAAACATATCAGAGCGACAATTATAATTGCCGATTGTAATACACACATTTTGACACTTCCCTTTACATGGAAATGTGCCCCCATTAGCAATCATGACTTCAAAGCTAAAAAAGGATATATAAAGCAGTCTGCCACCTTAGCAATGTGAGGATCAATGAAATTATGATTACTGCCTGAGTCAATAAGGATTGTGAGAGGGATATTTTTGAAGCACCCTTTGACCTTCATGGTTTGGGGAGTGGTGAAACCTACTAGTGCATGCACTGAGATCTCAAGTTGAGTCTCTTAAACCACTGGGTCCTCTTCAGTGTCAAGTTCTTTGTGAGCATCTTGAATGCTCTAGTGGTGACTCCACATCTAGCAAGTAAAGTTTTTGTTGGATGCACCTGTGACCCTTAACCCATTTGTCATCATAGTTGTAACATAATCCTTTCTCTTTGTGAGCCCACATCTCTACCTCAGTCAGGCACTTGATTGGCGTAGGTATGGTTGTCCACTGATTCACTGTATTCTTTGTTGGTAAAAAGGTGGGAGGTCGATGCTATGTGGAGAGTTTATCTTCTACTAACTTAGCTAGACCCAAAGCATCCATCATATTTTCAAGTCAAAACATTTTTACCTCTGAGCGGATCAGCTCTCTGAGGCCACTAACAAAGCAACTTTTGAAGAAGTCATCTGACAACCCTTCAATGTGATTAGCGAGTTTTTCAAATTCAATCTGATATTCATGAACAGTACCTATTTGATGGAGTTTGGTGAGAGCTCCTATGAAATCCTTGAAAGTTGAGGGACCAAACCTGCCCAAAATTAATGATGCAAAATTTGACCAATCAGGTTCATCATTTGTCTTGAGATACCAACGGTACCCTTAAAGTGCTTCTTGTTCCAGATGAAAGGAAGCAATTGGGACTTTATTTTTAGAATAAGTATTGTGGAGGTTGAAGAATTGTTCAGCTCAATATATCCATCCTATAAGATTTGTACCATTATATCATGGAAATTCTAGCTTAGGTCCATGGGAGAAGTTGGAAGCAAAGGAGCGATGCTTTGAAGAAGACTCCTCTTTTTGCACTCTATTAAACAAGATGCCATTATGTTGATTCAAGCCACACATCATATTGGTTAACTCTGTAACCTAAGATTTCAATGTGGTAATTTCTTCCTCCATGATTTTTGTGCCTGCACGAGTGGTGACCATAACTAGTTGTTAATAGCCGCGGATCCTTCGCATTTTTGGGACTCTTTTTTTTTTTGCTACTATTTTTTTTTAGTGCGGCTATTTTTTTTTGTGCAGCTTTTTTTTTACTACTTCTTCAGAAATTGTCTGCAACTGTGTGGTTGAAAATATCCTTAATTGTGGATATGCTGTTGTTTGCTCTCTGAACTTGATAAATTAGATATGGACCCCAGGTGTGTTTAGCTACCTAAAGGATTTTTAAATTCTCTCTAGCCACCAAAGCTATCTAATTAAGTACCACTCTCCAAAAAAATGTGGCCACGAGTTTACCCCTTAACGATAGCTTTTGGTTTACCTCACGAGTGGGAACTAGTCAATCAGGATGGGGTCATTGCCTTTTTCGCTGGCAGGTCCTCTCAATGGGCCAGCTACTTCAGGGTTCCTGTGGTACTCCTCACAATGATTTTTAGGGCTTATGCCCAAGCACTTCCCATAGTTAAGTAGATAGGTATTTACCTAATCCAAAATGACAGAACTTGCAATGAAAAAATTTCTTGCCAAAAATGGCACAGCTCCTAGAAAGCCCTACTTCAAAAAAAAATTTGCTCCAAATCTACCCACAAAGCCAAGAAATCACTCTGATACCAAATGTGATGAGCCTCCTACAACATATTACTTCCTATAATATATTTAATCAAAATATGTGAAAATAAAATAACTCTTACCAATAACAGAAACACAAAAAGCTTATATCGATCGCAGGCCACTTCGAGGGGGCAACCTCCTTTGAGCAAGCTCAATACAATGAATTCATGGATGCCTTCATAGGGCCTCAACACTTACTTATATACTAACTCTATACTAACAACTACTACTTCCCTTATATGTGGGACGATTCAAATAAGCTCTAAGGGATGACTTACAAAGCATATGTGTCCATAGCAATTATTACACTAATACGGGTTCCTAACACAACAATAGTATGAACAAAAATAATACACTCCCATTGGGGAGTCATATACATCCATCTTGGAGAAACTATTGCAACAAGGTGTCATAACCATTCCTCAGATCAAACCTCCTATATAGTTTGACCCTTCTCATCCTATCCCAACTTGGTACAAGGAAGATGAGTTTTATAGTTACCATCAAGTTAAAGGCCATAATTCTAATAACTACAAGACACTCAAGAACATTGTTCAAGATATGCTTGATAGAGGTGATCTCATCTTGGATAATCCTAATATACTCCCTAATCAAAGTATGGATGTGTTCAAACACCCTTTTCCTAATCATTCACTGAATCAAAATATTGTCTAGTCCATAACTAACTTAGGTGATCATAATATCGATATGATTAATATGGTTTTTCCTTTAGTTTACTCTCCCTCTCAATAGGAGACATCCATTTCATTAACTCCTTCCACACATTCAGTGGCATCTATTTCACCCATTCTTCCTCTTCAGGTAGAAGATCCTATTTTACCCATTCCACTCCCTCATGAGGAAGAGCCTTCTTTACCACTCTTTTGCCACCTGAGGAGCTTGTACTGCCAATTTTTTTTGCACTAATATTACCTATCCTCTTACCACTTAAATACCATACCCTACCTATACCTCAACCACATGTTAAAGGTAACAGTATACCCTCTTGAGGAACCTTCTTCACCTACCTCCCCTTCACCCATGGTAGACCATGTCTCTTCTCCCATCTCTGTCGAAGAAGACCCCATTGCGGTTCTTTCTCATCTTTGGCCCAGAGTAGTAGAAACCAACAATTTCCCTCTCTCCCAAACACTGTAGCCTTATAAAAACACAACCGCAATGCCTATGTCAACTTTGTCTAAACCTTTCTTGTGTTTGGTGAAAAGTCTAGAATTTCTTGACTCTATGAAGCTAGACCATGTGGTATTTTGGGACCAGCTTAAAACTCTATATCCAACATAATGAATGTCAACCTTTACCACAAACTTTGTTACTACCCTTTACCCCAAGGTCTTTGAAAAATCTAGAGCTTCTTCACCAAAATCACTTGAAGTTTAGCCATCTATGTTAGAACCCCTACCCTCATAGGAATCTACCCCATTAAATCAGATTAGGCCCTTAGATGTATGCCTTATTTCTAATTTAATTCATCCATAGGTGAAATTAGATTTAGCTCTTAAACCATAAGTTAGAATTTCATAGCCTGAATTATAGAATAATGTTAAGCCTCGCTAGATCTCGTTGATCCCTTCTTTAACCCTCAACTTTACCATCCATTTTGGGACCACACCCCTCTACTTTAGTTAGAATATTTCCTAACCAAGAAAAATAAAAGGTTAAGCTACTTCCACTCCTACCTTTGCCATTTGGTAGGCCTCTCACATCTGACACTAAAAAAGTGATATCAAAACATGTAACTCTACCGTCACCAAACAAGGCACCACATAAAATTGCCTTTTTAGCACCAAAATAAAAGAAGGTGTCCACTCCTATTATCACAACAAGTGTGAGCCCACCTACAAGCTCTCAAAGCTTTTTCTTATGTCAATTATTGAAATATTTCATAATAAATCTTCCTCCCATTAAGCCTTATAATCCTCTTGGAATGAAGCCATCTTGGTTTGATGATACACAAGTGTGTTTATATCGTTGTTCACCTAAACATGATACTAAGAGTTATAAAGCCCTCACAGTAGTCATTTAGAAACACTTCGATGTTGACACTCTCTTTGATGATACACTTGTTAACCTTCTTATTATTCCACCTTTGGCATCCATACTTCCTTCTACAATTCCACCTAAATTCAAACCTAAAGATGTCATCATAACCCCTTTACCACCTCCTTCACTGACATTTTAGATCAACATAGTTAATGTGGCCACACGGTCACAAAACCAAAAAGATAAAGCTAAGGAAAAGGTCACTACTCCTTAGACCCATCCCTTCACCAAAGACACTCCCCCTCCTATTCCTAAGATTTCCATCTTGGGTGTTCCTAAAATTACATCTTCAGACATTATTCAAAGCTTAATGGTGAAATAGCTTCACTAAAATCCTATGAAAATGTCTTTGTATGAGTTAATACAAAACTCATCTCAACACCGTCAAGATTTGATTAGTGATCTTTAAGAGATTGAGATACAATCAAATGATCCCCAACCTCTTTAAGCTTTGGTCAAATCCCTTAATTCCATCCCCCTAATTTCTTTTAGTGATTCAAAAATTCTACTTCAACAACTTGAAGATCAAGATTCTACCCTTTTCATTACTACATATATTTATCAGACTCATAGCAAGAGAGTCATGATCAATGGGGGAGCTAGTATTAATATTATTTCCACACATGCCTAAAAATAGCTATACCTTCCTAATAATTTCATGTCTCAAACCAATGTCATACTCCAATCCTTTAATGATACTATAGCTACTATGGTGGCCATTGTTGTCTTACACATCTATGTAGGTCTCCACACAATTCTTGAGCTCTTCTATGTTGTAGAAGGAGAGTTCCAATATAACATACTACTTGGATGACCTTGGATACATGTTATGACATGTGTACCCTCAACTTTGCACCATTGTGTCAAGTTTTAACATGATGGATAAGTGCATGTTATACCCACTGACCCACCTCTATTTAAAACATGCAACATGACCTATAGTCCTAATGATGTTCTCATCCCATTAAAAACATCATCTTCTCTGCATGATAATTTCAAAGCTTCCACAAGCTCCAATACCATGATTATATAGATACTAATAACATAAAATTCTCACAAAGATCCCATGGAGGAGACCTTTTAACATTTGTCACTCGATAAATATCATTTGTTGACACTAGACATGTTATATACTCCACAAGAGTATGTAAGGCTTCACATGCACCTAATTTATGATCTTTGTATTAGGATATTCATCCCTTATGGCCCCCCAAACCTTTGAACCAATTTCACATATAGGGGAATTGATCAAGCTCCCACTATCAGCAATTCATCTTCTTCACCATAACCATTTACCTATGACTTCTTTTTCCTAAGTAACCCTAGATTCACTCACACCTATCTCTATAGGTGTGTCTAGAAAGGATTTTTTTTGGGTCATTATGATCAAGGTATCTATATGCATATTGAATATCCTACTAATAACACCATTGAAAATGCCAAAAGGAAGCATGGAGTGGGATATTACGAATGTACTAAACTCACTAAAACCTCCCATGAACCAATTGTCAAAGAACCAGTCTCTCCTTCTCCACTATCACCTATCAAATCAGGGGTATCTATACCTCCTTTTTTTTCAATAAATTACATCTATTTTAAGTCTCTCACCTATCATTAGGGTAATAAAATAATGTCCCTTCCTCTCGTTCATCCTAAAATAATTGATGAAGACTCTCCCACTATTAACACTATCCAATGTCAAGATGATGACACAATTCTCACCTACATAGGTGCAGATGATTCATATATCCAAAGATCACTCCCATCTGAAACACAAGCTATGTTAAATGAATCAACCATTGACATCAACCTGCCCTCTCATGATAACCCTCACATCTTCAAGATCAGCTAATCTTTAGATTCCTCTGAGCAAGCTGATTATGCCACATTTCTTAATGACCATAGAAAAACCTTTTACTAGTCTTACAATGGCATGCCTAGTATTGACCCCTCTATCATCACCCATAACATTGTCACCAATTGAGATGATAAACCTGTTAAACAGAAGATTTTCAAGATGCATCCTCATATTTTTGTCCTTATCAAAGAAGAGCTCCAATGCCTCCTTTATGTTAACTTTATCCAACCCATCAACTACTTGCCATGGATTTCTAATATTGTTCCTATCACAAAAGTGACTGAGGGAATCTACATTTGCACTGACTATCATGATTTAAACCTCACTTATCCAAAAGATGATTTCCCATTGCCAAGTATCGACCAAGTTGTTGATCTAACAGTTAGCCATGAGATGTTATCACTTATGGATGGATTCTTTGGATATAATCAAATCCTAATTACTCATGAGGATCAACACAAGACAACCTTTATTATCCCATGGGGGACTTTCTATTATCAAGTCATGCCTTTTGGCCTAAAGACCGCTAGTGTAACCTACCAATGTGCCATAACTTAGATTTTCCATGATCTCCTACACAAAATTATGGAAGATTACATGGATGACTTACTTGGCAAGTCTAAACTTCATTAGGATCACTTGAAAATTCTCAAAATTATATTTTCTCATCTCCTCCAATATAACATTTGAATAAACCCAAAGAAATGTGTCTTTGGTTTTCTTTTTGGTAAGCTTTTAGGTTTTCTCATTTCTCTCTGTGGTATCAAGGTCGATCCTGCTAAGGTTAGATAAATCAAATAACTCCATATATTATAGGTAAAACTTTAGTCAATTTGTTGTTTCATTTCCCAATTGTTAGATCACTGCCAACCATTTCACCATCTCCTCAAAAAGGATGTCTTCTTCAATTGGAATATAAATTTCCAAGAATATTTTGATGCACTTAAATAATACCTTCTTTCCCCATTAGTTATTATTTCACCCAAATAAAATTATCCTTTCTACCTATACATCTTCATAATAGACCATTCTCTAGGTGCTATGATTTCACATCAAGAGTAGGTGTTTTACTACATAAGCCATACACTTATTGATTATGAGACTTGATATACCTACACTAAAAAAAATTGCCTTGCATTGGTCTTTTCTGCCTCTAAGCTTTGCCATTATCTCCTAGATTACAAAACCTATGTGGTCACCCATACTGATCCCCTCAAATACATGCATTCCAAACCATATCACAACCAACATATATCTCGATGGCTTATGATTCTTGCTAAATTTGACTTAGATTTCATTCAGCAAAAGTCTATTAAAGGGAAAACAATCACTTACCAGTTAGTTACTACCCCTTTACTTGACAATCAACCTTCAAACCTTGAATTCCTTGATGAATTTATTGTAATGCTCTCCATCAATGACATCTCTTATCAAATGAGATGTTCTTTGATAGATCTGCATGCCAACATCATGGGGGTGTGGTGGTTATTCTTATCCCTCTAGATGGTGAGCCTATTCCTTTGTCATTTAAACTAGATTTTGAATGCACTAATAATATGTTCAAATATGAGGCTTTGATTCTAAGACTTCAAATAGCTCTCTTCTTAGGTATCAAATCCATAACCATTTTTGGTGATTCTCAACTAGTGGTTAACCAAGTTAATGGCTCATACCTATGCAAAAATTAAATTCTATAGTGGTATAAACATCATGAAGATACATTCTTAGGATCATTTAACTCTTATCTCTTGCAAACTATTCCTCAATTTACAAACAAGTTTGATGACATGATGGCTTCACTTGCTTCACACTTACCCTCTTCATCCTCTTCAAGAATCTATGTCACCATGATTTGCTTAACATTACCCTCTTATGTCTCAGATAACATCCTCTTTGTCATAAATGTAATAGCCAACCCACAAGACTTATGGTAAAAATAACTCATAGATTATCTTTCCTTCTCTTTTACCCCTTCTGATCTCTCCAATAATGAGAAATGGGCCTTCAGAAAATGTGCCACTCATTACACTATCTTAGGGGGAATTCTCTATAAGAAAGGTTTTCATGGTCTTCTCCTTACATGCCTAGCTAGTAATGAAACTCCCTTTATTATTAAGGAAGTCTATGATGTAATTTATGGTGGGTATTTCAATGGTCACGTAGTTGTTAATCATATCCTTCAATTTGGCTATTATTATCCCACACTTCATCAATATTATGTTGATTACATTCAGTGTTGTGTCAAGTGTCAACAACATGCTAACCTCCTTCACATTCTTAGTCATGCATTACAAGTCACCAAAGACTTTTGGCCCTTCTCCCAATGGGGCTTAGATCTAATCAAAGAGATTTACCCTCATTCATCCCTCTATCATTGTTCTATCATTACCTCCACTAAATAACTCACCAAGTGGGTCAAGGCCATCCCTCTCATCTCCACTAAGGATGACAAAATTATTTAATTTATCAACCATCACATCATCTATCATTTTGGTGTCCCTCATAAGATTATAACAGATAACAAAAAGTCCTTCAAAAACAAGATTGTTCAAAGTCTGTGATATATTTGGAATAAAATTAAGCTTATCATCATCATCTATCCATAGGCTAATGGATAGGCAGAAGCTTCTAATAAAACATTGACCAAAATTCACATGAAGGTAGTCAATGATAAGGGCAAGGATTTACACACACACATTCCTTTTACTTTATGGGCTTACTTCACTAGCATTTGAACCCCTATAGGTGCTACACCTTTTTCATTGGTATATAGGACAGAGGTTGTTTTGCCTCTTGAAGTCTAGATTCCATCTCTTTGCATTTCTCTACAAGACATACTAGCGATGACTTTCACCAATAATGTTTGGCTCAACTTGAATTACTTGATGAGTGTCATCTCATAACCCTCAATCACCTCCAAATCTATTAAGAGCATATCAAACGTGCTGATAAAAAACCTCAAAGAGCAAGATTTCAATATATGAGATCTCATCTTAAAATAAAATCAACATGTGACAAACATGGAGAAAATAAAATGGGGTAAGTTTTCTCCTAATTGGCTTGGACCTTATATCATAACTCACAAGTATGGCTCAGGAACTCATCGCTTGTCTTCTCTTGAAGGAAGACCAGAACCCAAGACTTTAAATGCCTTACACCTATGACTTTTTTTTTGTTAAATGAGTATCACTTTACTTTGTGTTTAACTTGAGTTCATACCATGAGCATCCCTATTACATTAATTTCCCTTCCTCTTCACCCTTACTCCTATACACTTAGTTAACTTACATAGTAGTATGGTTTTGTCTTCATAGTGGAAAATTCCTAAGCCTCTATAGTCTTGTCCATGACTAAAAAAAAGGGGGATATTAAAAAAAGTTATGAAATCTTAGGTCATGTTTTTTAGCATGGACTGTTCCCTTGAAGGATAATTATGTAACTTCCCTTTCCTTCTATCAATAGATTGCTCCCTTGAAGGATAGCTATTTAAAATTAAAAACAAATGCTTAGACCACTCCATTGAAGGATGGATAAGCCAATATTTTTTCTCAAAGGGAAAAATAAATGAAAAATGCTCCTCACAACTTTTTATGACCTTAACCCATACAAAATCCCATTGTAAGCTTCCCGAATTGATTAACTTACACACACACAAAAAAAAAGCTTTAAGTAATGGGCTTACCTATAGTAGCTCTTGAATCACCCACAGTATGGGCATATCATCCCTAATTTGTAGGTTATGCTACCAAAAACATTTTTCCTCATTTTACCCTTTTCCCCCTCATACTCTTTCAAGGGACTATGAAGATCACTTAATATAAGGTAAACACGATGCTTCTCTAACAAACATAATGGTTCAAAAATATAAGGCATGAAAGAGGCTCATTTTCCTAAGCCTAATTATGTTTTAATTACAGTCTTTACTAATGCATGAGCATTCTACCTCTTTATTTTCCCATCCACATCACATGTTTATTCTCTATTTGAGATGAATAAACAATGTCATACTAACACTAACAAAGCCTACTCAATTTTTTTTACATACACCATCACAAATATGGAAAAATGTTGAAACAAACTAACATAACCAATCTATTCATTTTACACATACACCATCATGAAATATAGAAAAATGCTAAGATGAAACTAACCAACCAACTATGCATATACCATCATATATATGGGAAAGGATAGTCCAACTCAACTAACATGATCAACATTAACATCAAAATTAACATACATAACATAATCATCATCCCTATCATCATCATAATCACAATAAGCACATCTCAAATGAACACATAAAAATAAATGAACATCTCATGTATGTATAAATGTGATCAAAATTATCATCATCTACATCATCATAGAATCATATCTCTCTCTTAAAATATACATATTACATCTTTGGCTCATAGGCTAGTATACATATAATAAATATAATCAAAACTACCAAACTCTAACACTCAAGGTCCTGAAGGCTCTCCACATGGTCATGTCAAAGCAGTGTCATCACTAATCTCCACTTGTCTATGTCTGCATGATCTAGAAGTTGTGTTACATGACATCGACCTCTCCTACTCTCTAAACTTTAAATATCTATAAATCTATGAGAACTCTTTAATCACCCTCTCATAATAGGCAATCTCATCCAGGGCAGTCAAGTATCTCACCATAGATATAGTCTATGGAGGTCCCATAGCACCTAATGATGGCTTAACCTATACTTGTCCCTATGGTGGTGGAGGAAGAGTAGCCTGACCTACTGATCTCAGACTGTCTCTCTCTTCTATCACTATAGTCACCTGACCCTATAAAATAATAATCTAGCCTTGTAATGCTATAACTTGGCCCTATAAATCCCTAATATGACCCTACAACATCACCACCTACCACTATAAGGCTAAAAGCTATGCCTAGGTTATCTCTCAATCCTACACTATTGTATCCCAAGCCTACACTATTGCATGATGGGCTTGCACTATTGGATCATAGGCATGTACCACTATATCCCTCTCTCTAACCAACCCTTGTAAATCTAGTGAAGGCCTTCTGATCTCCACTACTAGATGTAACCCTACCCACCAAGATGTATAGGCCATTGTGCACCCTAGGTCTCTAACACTTGGCCCTATTGGTACCTCCTCAAAATCTAGCCCATTTATCTCATGAGGTAATGGTAGGGGTACTTCTATGTCATCCCTCTTGTATTGAGGGAAGGTACGTATAATATCTTGTAGAAGACCAAACTACCTCCTAACCCATGCCATGTGTACCATCTCTAACTCACCAGCCTATCTCCCCCTAATCCATAGAGAGCTTTGTAACCCAATAAGCTATTATGCTTGTCCTCTAAAAACTAGTTATATTAGATACAATCTCCATAAAATGTATAAAATGATTAAGCCCTCAATCATGCACCTATAATAGGTAATGTCTCGAACCACACCATCCACTCAAGTCTGTGCCATGCCCTCTCTCCACCATCTAAACACAACCCTAAAGCTAGCTAGGATTATGGTAGGTAACCCCAACAGTCAAACACACAAACTATATCACTGTCACAGCCTTAAACCCCATAGCTCTTGTATAAATATGCCAAAAATACTAGACCCTAAGTACAAACGGTCCACTACTCAACCATTTGTGCAAGTACCCCTGTCAATGCAATCAAAAATATCCTATCATCTACATTTGGTAATGCATACACCATGATCTTGATCATCATCAATATGATTATATGATGTTGCTCCTCATCAGCCATATAGAGTGGCTCATATGTGAAACTCATAGAGTGGTAAGTCACCTCACTGACATGCTCTCCATATAAAGTGACCATGTGTATATCATGATCCTCTCTTAATCATGCAAAAAGCTCCTCACCCTAGAGTGGTAACCACAAAATCTTATACACATCCTCCTAAGTGACTATCAACACTTTGGTTAGTAGATAGAAGTTGTTAGTGGTCTGATCCTACCTCTCAATTAATGTTATCATCAAGTACACATCTCAAGTGACTCAATATTACTATCACACTCCTCTTAACCCCATGGTCACCATATACTCCCACTCATCTAGAGTGACATCCCTCCTCATGTGTGTCAATAGTTTTGATAGATGATCTCATAATGTCAACTCCATCCTCGCTTGTATCCATACACAAAAACAACTTAAGTCACATATATTTTAATATACTCTATCACCACCTTTTTCCCTTCTCATTGGGAGAATTTCATTGGTCTGAGGCCCTAAACTAGGCTATGTAGGTAGCACTCAGTTTACACGGGGTCTTTTGAGGTTAGCTCAGCCATATACCCACCTCACTAACTACCCTAGGCTTCACTACCTCTCTCTTTACCCTAGGCTTCATTTCCTCTCTCTCTCTACACTAGGTTTCATTGCCTCTCTCTCTCTACCCTAGGCCTACTTGCCTATCACAACTCTAGGCCTCATGGCCTATATTTATAACTCTTGACACTATGACCCATATTTTAATCCCTATACCTCTCGACCTATCTCAACTTACCTTTTTACCTAACATACCTTTTTAGATCTTTTCCCTAGGCTCTGGGAGAACTAAATTGGCCTGAGGCCTGACACCAGGCTATGTAGGTAACACTCAATCAACACGGTATCTTTTAAGGCTAGCTAAGCTATTAGGCTAGTTGACTACTTCCACTGGAGATCTAAAACTCACCCTTTCTCTTATTTTACTACTCTTCTACAATCATTGATGTCAGCGTTAATGCTAATGATGGTGCTTTATAGGCCTAAGTATTAGCCAACAACTATTGACCTCGATGCCATATCATCTAACGTCAGTGGACCTCATTGATGTCAGTGACTAGTTTGGCCTTAGGGCTAAACAACCCAAACCCAAACTTACCCATTTCACCTAAAAGCATACCCACAAAACCCCTTAGCTTATCTTACAACCACCCTACCCTATTTTCTACCCCTCCACTAACATTTTCTACACCCCCACCTCTCAATTAGCCCAAAATTTACCAATACCAAAATCAAACTTCAAACCAACTAGTAGAGGCTCTTACCTCATCTCTCCATCTCCTCTTAGTTGGCACCACTGGATCCTATTGTTGTGCACCTCACACTAGGTCCCCTCCTTGAGCTACCATCTCAAACCACTCTCAAGCTCTATTTCTTCTCTCCAATCACAAAGTTATAAATGATTTTGGTTAGCCACCAAACCCCCTTTTGTTGGGTTTGGTTGGCCATCAACATTGCCATTCTTAACCTAATATGATGACATTGATGCTTACACCTACCAAAATTGGTAACATTGCCCTAAGTTTACTAATGTTGGCACTTTATATTACTGATATTGGTAAAAGTAACTAATGTCAGCACCATTCCCATAATGTTTTTCCCCACCAAGAAAACCCAACTTTTCAAACTTTACCCATACACTAGGGCAACTAGAGATCACATATATCTCCCTCAACCATGACAAATGCTATTAGAGATCACTTAAATCTTCACCCATAATGACTTTGCTTGGAGATCATGAATATATCCTCACTCATTGACCCTTTTACACTAACCTTGCATTTCTTATCCTGAAATATAGTTTGCCATTGTGCACATGCATATATATTAGGTGTTTTGGATGGAAACCAATCTCATCCTATCACCTTCAACCCTTTTGTGTTTCCTAGGGGCACTTCCTACCTTGGATACCTAGGACATATTAACCATTAAAACTATAACTTTGATTGTTTTGACCTATCAGCTATCACTTATAAGCTATGCTTTGGTTACTTCTATCTGAGTCTTCCTTAACCTTATTTTTTCTTGAATTTATTGACTATATCTCATTATAGTATATGCATATAGAGCGATACTTAATTCTCCACCATTCATTGAATTACCTTTTATCAAATTGGTACCTGATTCTAGTTTCTCCTTCATTGATTTCCATTTTGAGGTGGGATACCTCATCCAATACTTGAAGCATCTAACTCCTATTTTTTCCTTGCAATGTGTCAATACAAATTACAAGACAAAAAGGGTCAAATGTAGACACTAAAATTACATCACACACACGTGTGTAACTCCCTATGTCAAAACCCCCCTTAAGCCCATTTCAATAATAATAATTAATCTCCCTAACCCATACTTTACCCCTCACACATTTAATTAATTTTAAAATACTTAATTAAGTTAATTAAAAACCCATATTTTCATATTACATGGCCACCTTGCCCTATGACTAATTCTCACTTGATGAGTCACCTCAAAACTTGGTCCCCTCATCCTAACTACCCAAGACTTATTCCTACTTCTAAACTAAATTCCTAAGCAACTACCTTCTTTCTAACCTCTTATTTTTACCATTTTATAATGGGTGTCTCACTTGGCATGAACAATAATAGAAAATAGGCCAAAAATAGTAATATTTCCTTATTCTAGGGCCATCGATGTTGATCAACCCACAATTGACATCAGTGGGATCATCGACATCAGTAATATAAGCCAAACTCCAACCTAAAGTTTAGGTTAATATAAATTAATAAAATTCATTCTTACTCACATTCAAGCTCTGGGCATTCTATTTTTGACATCCTAGCTTACAATCATCTTGCATAAGTCAATCACATTTAGCAACTAAACTCTTGAGGGCCAACAACACCCACTTGTTCTTTTTATTCAGGCATTCAAGTTCAAACTCCCTACTAGGGATCATCAATCTAGCATATATCATTTGGTAACCATAGCTAAGTACATCACTTATATTATAGGTATTTTAAACATCTATTCTGCTATTTATTTATATCTACTATGCATTACTTTACACACTTCTAATTGTACCCTTATGAGGGAGTTACAAAGCTTTCTTGCTTTTTTCCCCTTAACTTGACACACTAAACCTCTAACCAGGTCTACCCAAGCCATAATCTCTCTCATAACTCTTTCAACCTTCTAGACTTGATCCAAACCATTTCCCAAACTTGGAAAAGCCTTCTATAAAGGTCCTTGATAATTATTGCCCCTACTGACCTCGATAGCCTAACCAACATCAATCACCTCACTACTAACCTCGATTGTATAACCAATATCAGTCAATACCCCACTGATGTCAATGATTTTGGGTTCCCTTGCCTCTTCAAAACCTACCTAGGCAACTTCTAAAATATAAATAGAGTATATCATCTACACCCTAGCACTCTTTGTTGTATATAGGTTATTAATAATGGTAATCTTATCTCTCTTTAACTCTCTTTTAGTTATTTATTATTTTTTTATCTTTCGAAAGTGGACTATCATCTCTAAGGAAGATTCACACTTCCTAGAATAAGTGCATAACTTGGTAGCTCACTCATTTAACTACTAATAAACATCTTGTGGTAGTGCTTTCTTACTTTCAGGTAGTCCTCCCTAGCCAAAGAGGAGTGCTCACAATGTCTAGATATGGTGTGCAAACCAAATTTGGGTTCATTCTAATCACTTATCGCCATCCTTCTTTCTATTTTCCTTTAAACTTAAAATAGAAAAAAATTAGTGAAAAAGGTGAGGGAAGAACATGTTGACTATCTGCATAATTAGATGACCAACCTTGTTGGTTATTAATATCATGGACCACGGTATCCAATATAAGTTATGAGAAAATAATGGGAGTGGGATAATGACTCTTAAAAACCTTAAGCATAAGTGGGGAAATTAAAGTTTTTAAACATGCCTCTTATTGTCCACTTGGTTTTAGTAAGGCTTCTAATTTGATATTACAACAATGATAATTTGAAATTTTGTATTTTTTTATTAATACATATGGCTTGAAAAATATATAAATCTTATTGCTCATAGGTTATGCTTGATTTAAAAAATATGTTAATGGAAGGGGTTTACCTTTTATCCTTGGTATTCACATTATTTTGAGCCATATTATAATAAAATATGGAAGAGAAAAAATATAAAAAATTACACTCTAAAAATTTTAGAAGTTTAGAGAAAGTTATTGTTGCACAAGAACACTCAGGGGTCAGGTTCACCAAATTTTTCATTCAAAATAAGTCTTTTAATAAATGCCCTAT